>JAZGTI010001848.1:0-40516 GCA_036877585.1 Botia kubotai | reverse complement strand
TATTGGCCTTTAAAATTGAAATAACCATGTTTGAGAGCAAATTTCTCTGAATTTCGGAGTAATTCTGAGTTTATAATAATAACCATAATTACCAGTGGATGGGAACTTGAAAGAGTAAATGACTCTACTTTTCTCCAGTTCTCCAGGTGAGTTCATCTAGGAAGCTGTACATGCTTTTAAAAGCTTCCTACAGAACATTTCAGCCATCTTCACCTCCATTAAACATGTCTTTAAAATAATATTCCTTCCCTTGTGTTCAATTCCTTCTGCAGGCTTGGCTGACAAACTAGCCATTATCCAACATGAGTGATGTTTATAATTCTTCAGGATGGATTATTTTATTCAAAAATGTAATTTACACAATTGCAAAAAATGCAAACATGTAATTTATTACATTTTATGACTGTTATTACACTTCTTTTATGATAAACAATTTCCCATTGATTCGAGTTTGACAAAAATGTGCTGTACAATTTTTTTTACAATCCCTTGCACAGTCAAGAAAAAAAATGTCAGAATTTTTTTATTTTTCCTATTTTTTCATTATACTCTAAAAAAAACTTTGAAAACATTTGTGAAAATAGATGTTAGAAAATGTTATCTCTCCCTGACCCATTTCTTGAAATACCTTGGAAACTAAGCAGAACATAAAATTATTCTGTTCAAACTTTTTTAAAAATACAAGATGTTTGTAATATACATATCATCCAGGTAATTAATCACTTAGCACAGACCTGGTGTTTTGATAGTATTAAAGACAATGCACATTTCATCACTCAATAGTTTCTCAATGCTAATGTCTTCAGTAGGAAAACAGGTTTAGGGAACATCATCAATCATAGCAACCATGACATGAACACTTTGAACTGTGTGTGTTTAGGAAATAGTATAATTTTTTGTCACAGCAGCTGAAGGCTTTGTACAAAGAAGTAACATTATTTTGTCTTTTATAAAATTCAAAAATATTTTTTATATTTGTATAATGTATATTGCTAGAAATTGATAGGCTATTATTTGATTTATGTGTGTAATACCAGACACCTGCATTACAACCAAGTTTGCTAAAGTTTTTATAGCAGTCTCAGTACAATGCGGTAGTGTGTGTGTGTTTGTGTGTGAGGGTACCTGTCATCACAGTAAGTGAACTTCATGTCCATGCTGTGGCGGCTCAGGAAGGTCTTGCTGTCGAGGGGTGTGTCAATGTCTGAGGGATGGGGAATGGGCTCGCACATCATCACCACGCAGGTGAGCGGCGGCTCTTTAAAACCACAGAGCACACGCGCGGGGCAGCTGTTACACACCTTCATATGCCCTGTGCAGTGTAGGACCTGAAAGAACATCTTCATTAGTTCACACATAATGTCTGATTCCAGATCAGTGCTGCTCATAAGAGATGTTTTTCACCTTCCAGCTGGCTGACTTGAGGTTAACAGTGCGACCACGATTTGTGACTGTGCATTTCATTCTCATGAAGAAATCCCTCTCTGTGCTTAGCTCTTTGCCTTTCTTCCCCATGCCTGCAGATTAACAGAGAGAGAGAGAGAGAGAGAGAGAGAAAGAGAGTCTTAGGTTAGAAATGATCAGGAAATCTAGGAAAACATTCCTAGCATTCCCCCTAAACTGAACACATATATGTTACTTTGGTTATTACAATTCAAAATATGTTTTTACAGCACTTTAAATGTCTTTCAGTAGTTACATTAAAAATATATTATAAGCTCTAAGAAAACAGAATTAAGGTAAAGCATAATATGATAAAGGTAAATGTGGACTAGGGCTGTTCAGTACTAAAAAATTATTTATATGACTAGATTTTTAAATTCTCAGTTATCTAAAGACAATGGTAGCATTGTATGACAACAGATGAAATTCATTATTTATAAAAATCTTTCTCTAAATGTGTTTATCTATTTTAGGCACTTCTCAAGCACTGGTCAGAAGCTGCTTCAGTACATTGTATGCTAATGGTGGGTGATAGAACAGCATGCAAGGCCCTTCGTTTGGACACACGACACTGTCCTCTCAACAACTCTATCAACAGAGCCAAAAAAGCAGAGGCAACACGCAGCAGCATTCTGTCATAGTGCAGGAGGCAAACACCTGAAATAGCAACACTGAAACTTGACCTTAGCAAAACAGAGCAGAGAGGTCATAGGAGACATGCAAAGAGGGGAAAGCAGGAATAAGAGAGTGGAGGTCAAATAAAGCAGAAAGGGAATAAAAGCACAAGGGGTTGTGGGTCGTTTTAAAAGGCATAATAGTTCTTTCTGCACATAGCTAATCTTCTCTTATGAAGCTTTGTGTTTTATTTGCATTTAGGCTTGTTTTGTTATTTCAGAATGTCTGTTTTAATGCAGAGATAAGAATGTTTCTTAAAAAGCAAAGTGCGTTTTTATGTTACACCAGGTCCTCTTCCTTCCATGCTAAAAGCAGTTTAGTGAAATGAGTATTTAAAGGAATGTGGGATCTCATGAGAAAGAAGTGATCTCAAAAGAGGCTGCACTCAAATCTGAAATGTTTTCTGTTTTCACACTAGAGTTTGTGATGTGGTTTGTTCATTTTGGTTGGGGGTGAAAACTGTTTATTTAAGTTGGGTGTGCACTAGTAAACTGCACCCAAATCCATTTGAAGAAGTTGGCCTTGGCATGGTAAAAGCCACTATATAATTTTTATACTTTCCATACCAAAATGTACCTGTACTATTTAATGATTTGGGTTACCTTAATATTATTACTAAAATGATTACTAAATTGTAGAAAACAGCAATAGCAAAGTAGGCTTGTTCAAACTTTTGACAGGTACTGCGTATCAGCATTTTTTAATGCTTACTTAGCTTACTTGCTCTCTAGCATACACCCACATCAGACACATGCATTGTTAATCCAACAAGACATGGTAAACTGATCTTTTACCTCTTGGATTATTACCTAGCAATAGCTGCTATTAGTACTGCAGTCGGAAAACAACACTAAGTCAAAAAAAGCTATTGAAACCAATTGTGAAAGTGTCTTGATTACAGTATGCCTTTCTGTGTCTGGGTGACTGGATGTTCTCTGTCATTCTCACAGGTGTCTGTCTACATATACCAGAATTTAAGGTTTCAGTGTGGAACTAGGTGGAACTAGGGCTGAACAAACCAAAGCCACTTTGAAGGTAAGTATTTGCAGCATTGTGAGAAACAACATACCGGCTTTGAGGCTGAGGTTCTCACGGATTTCCTCATGGTCACAGGGGTGAGTAAAGTCAAAGATGCTGTGCCCTGTTAGTTCCACCTACAACCAAAAAAAAAAAGAAATAATGAGGCTGTAACTTCACTGAACAGCAACTACCATTTTTACTTATATGGGTAATCTCATGATAACTGTTAAAAACCATTTAAATCATGTTTCGCCAAATAAATATTAAAATATAAAAATGAGACATTTCTTTTAATAAAAACACATTATTGAGGGATTTTGGGAGATTAAACAACATAAACTGTGTTTTACTTTACACAGTTTTTCTGATAACAAATTGATAACAGACTGCAATTCAGCAAAACAGCAGCCATGTGTAAGGAAGCAATTATTGGCTAGCAGATAAGTGTAAGGGCCAGAGGCTGGACTTCTGTATGTGGATGAAGAAAGCGACACATCCTTCCTCCCTAACTTAAAGGAAACTTTGGCTTGTGCTGTGGCATTTCATATGATTATGTGACCCCAGAGGAAACGCAGTATGACTGCTAAAGAGATCTGTCTGCAGTGTTACTTTTAAAAGAAACACTGTCATAATATTGCATTACTGATTATAAAAATAATTGCTACATCTTAACACTTTATAGAATTTATTTCTTTTTAAAAACAGCATTACTCACTGTTTGGGTTGGTATCATTACTGGGAAAAAGGTCTTAAACAATCTAAGCTGATTTGCTGGTTTTTGCTGGTCTAACTGGTCCTCCAGCCTGTCTAAGCTTGTGTATGATTACCTGACCAGCTTTACAAGTGACCAAAATCCTTCTAAACCAGCAAATCAGAACAGTCTAACCAGGCTGGGAGATCTGCAAACCATCTTTGTTGGTTTAAACTATTTAGATAGCTTTTTGACACAAATCACTGGATGTGCTCATCCTCACCTGTGTGAGACCCAAGAATTTGTTGATGTTTTCTGATAAGAAGATCATATCTCCATCTGATGTTACCACGGTAATAAAGCCACCCAGTGACTTCAGATACCAGCTGTCCATCAACCTGTCTACCTCTGACACCTCTGTGATGGTAGCACAACCTGTAATACAACATAAATACGAGATTCACCATGTGTGTATGGATACAAGCGTGTGAGTGTGTGTACACTCGCCCATCTTCAAGTCCTTGGCTGACGTCCAAAATAAACAACAGCAACTTCATCCTGTTACTCTGAACCCTCCTAACAACACTGACCTCTGTTCTGTCACTGCGCCACGCACACACACATACAGAACCATACCAAGATGCACTACAAATACCCACATACACACACACACACACACACAATGCCATGCTGCTCTGATGATACTAAATCTGTAGAGTCTGTCAATATACCCCATCTGTTACCAGACCCACATCTGTGACGAACCTTTCAGAGGAGATTGTACAATGAGTATTTGTGGTTATGCTTCTCTGAAAATCATATGTACTTTTGTAAAAATACATAAACCTACACAGAGCAAAGCCAATATATATATATTGGCTTTATATATATTTTATATATTATATATATTTATATTGGGTCCAAAAATAGGTCCAAAAATATGAGACAAGGTAAAAAAAAAACTGGCATGTTTTTCATTAAAACCTGGAAATACATTTTTAAATAAAAAAATACATATTTATGTAAGTTGTTTTTAATGTTATATCAAATAGAAAAATGCACAACACACACATACTAATAATTATTAATGTAAATTATGGATTACGGCAATGCACACATTTGAAAAACATTTTTTCCACACTTCTGGTAACGCCAACAAACATGGCTTGGGTACCAAAATTTGGTTGAATACAGTGGTAGATCTGGCAGGAGTTCAACAGGGAGGTGGAGTGAACCAGGACATGGAGAACATAGCGGCTCCACACCGGGGGTCGGAAGCCTGTGATTGCTCCAGTGTGCTTCCTCCAGATAAGAACTTTCTCAAGGCCCATTGAGAACCCAGGGCTGGATTCGGGCCGAGCCCAAAGACCGTGGCCCCAGGAGAATGGTTACATCTTTGAAGGAATTCTTGCATGGTGGCTTTCATTCTGAGATGAAACGAAATGGCACCTAACTTTGAGATTCCAGAAGCCGATCATTAGGAAATCAATTAATTTGTATAGATGTACTGGTATAGACATGTGTAGAATGGGAATCATACAGTGCATAATGATCAGGCAATCTACATTGAAAACGAATATCATGAGGTTATATCGGCAACACATTCATTTTTTAAGGATGACCACACTGTATTGTAGTTATATTACATAATACAGAACTAGATCATGTGGGCAAAACATGTTTAAACCCCTGCCTAATGCAGCTGCCCTGACAGAACCACAAAGATAAAATATCTTAAGAAACCGTTTTGACGCAATTTCCCTATAAATTTACAGACCTTTGAACCGAATGTCCTAGAGGAAATGGCAATTTTTACTGACAAAGGTGGTTCCTCAACAAAACACAAACAATGTCTACAGCCCACATGTGTATTTCAGGGGGAAACTTATTTCTATAACTGTAAATAGAGTAATTATAGCAGCAGTAAGCCACTGACTTTAACAAGATAGTATCTCCGCAAAGAACTATTTCATAACAGGCTTTTTTCGGACCACAAATGGAAGAAAAGAGGTTCAGTGGATGAGTGAATCAGTGAATCTAAATAGTGAATCAGTGCATAGGGGACTGGGGATCTTATGTAAAAGGTGTTTCCCATACACCCTCAGCGTGGGTATGGTGATGCTAGGAGGAGGAGGGGATGGATGGATGTTTGGCGCCAGCGTTGGTCTGTGTTTTGGCTGGCCCGAGCCGAAGAGCGCCAGGCTTAAAGAAAGCACCAATCATGCTGCTAGTGCAGATCTCACAGACCAGCTGATAACACTATCTAATGTGTCATCTCATACTGACAGGTCTGCCTTTCAATGTGTGTATACTCTCTCTTGTGCTCTCTCTCTCTTTCTGTCAGTTTGTGTGCGTCTCCATTTCTGCATGTAGCTAAACATTTCATCTTCAAATCTAAAGCTTCAAAATCATCCTCAAAGGAAAGTGACCTGCACCAGAGGCAATTTACAGTAGCAGCCCACAGGCGAAACTGCGAGCTAATTCTGTTCTCTGTCGTCTTTACTGTCTGTCCAAACACAGAAAGGAATGTCGAATGCAGGAGCTCCTTTGTCCAGATTCCGGAAATTCTAATTTTATAATCAAGACACACAAACAATACCAGCAAACTCACATCCTCTTGCCTCCTTTAAAAGAAAGAAACTTTCAAAAGAACAGGAGCAGTGCAGCGACCCTTAAAGGAACAGTTTGCCCCAAATATACTGTCAGAATTTTCTCACCCTTATGTTGTTCTAAACCTGTATGACTTCATTTGTGGAACTAAAAAGAAAATATTTTAAAGATGGCTTAAGCTACTCTTTTATAAAACAAGAAATTAGACATATAATTGGTCTGTACAACTGTTCCTTCTTGCATATAGTGCACAATTTATATGGACCATTTTTATGATACTTTCATTGTCTGTTTTGGAACCTGACAGCCTACATCACCACCCACTTTAATAAATAATAATAAAAAAATATTTAAATGCACAAAAATTATGTTCGACATCATATTTTTGTGTTTCACACAAGAATGTCACATATATTTGAAAGAGGGTTAAAAAAATGATTTAAAATTTTTGGGGAAACTATTTTATAAACACAACATCTATACTGATACACACATTAATATTCTTTGACATTTGTTGTATTTGTTATTAAATATGCTCTGTAGGTTTTTATTAAATTGTTGCATTCATTGTGTGCTGGATTTGAATTATGAAATTAGCACCTACAGCTAAAGATAATTAACCCAGACAGAGTAACAGCAGGTTCAATATTCACTAACACAATTATAAGCTTACATACAGCACCCTCTCATTTGTATAATACAACAATAACTTTAATGCAGTCTGACATCACTAGCACATTTCCTCATGAACTGTGCTAATGATAGTAAACCCAGATAAGAGTTCAAACAAGAGCTTATGTATGTATATATGCTACTCTTGGATGTTGTGTGTAGTTTATGGTACTATTGCAAATCCCTTATACCCCGGTCTCATAAGATGTTTCTACAAGATCTATTATATGCCATCCCTATGTAAGCTAGAATGCATATTTTGCTCAATAAGTTTGTGGTTTTATCAGTTCAATCAACCATTTATCCATAAACATACTATAAACCTAGTATACCTAATTAGTCTTATATATCTCACACATATTATTTGCAATAATACCATTAACATGTTTGTTCTGAGTTTTTATTATTATTCTTTGTTTCTCTATGTAAAGCTGCTTTGAAGCAATGTAACATTGTAAAATGCACATGTAAAATTGTATAAATAAAATTGAATTAAATTATTTAGTAGCTTGTGGCACCTACTTTTGCAGCCATTATTTCAACCAAACGTCTTCTGTAACCACTGACCAGTCTCTCACATCTGTCTTTGGGGATTTTTGCTCCTCTTTGCAGAACTCAGCCAGCTGAGAAAGTTTGGAAGAACATCTGGCATCTGATGCGTTGCCAGATGACCTGGCCTCTAAGAACAGGTCTAGCCACAACATTTGTGGATTGAGATACGGACTTTGACTAGGCCAATCAACAGTGTAAACCTTCTTTCATTTAAGCCATTCCTTGGTAGATTTGCTTGAGTGCTTAGGGTCATTGTCATGTTTTCGGCCCAGCTTCAGCTCTTTGACTGATGGCAGGAGATTCTCTTCAAGATTTTGTTGATGGGTCTAAGAATTCAAGTTTCCCTGAATAATATGGAGTCTCCCTGGCCCGGAGGCAGAAAAGCAGCCCCAGACCTTCACATTTCCACCACCATGCTTCACTGTTGGGAGGAGGTTCTTTTTTCCAATCATGGCGGCTTTGATTATGACCAACTAAATCTATTTTGGACTCATTTCAAAAGGCCTCTGGTTTGTACCAATGCAGCTTCACTTTTGTTTTTCACTTTCTATTTTTGTTATTTCATTGTTTTTCATTATTTTATTTTTACTACTGTTTATTTAAAATATGTAATATTTTAATATGAATGAGTAGGGGTGTCCAAAATGCCTACTTCTACACAGTATATATAAATATATGAAGATACTATAATACTATATCAGTTATTAATATATTAAATAAATTTCTAATAATAAATAAACTTTTTAATTTCAAAATTATACATCAAGATACTCAATTGTCATTCAACCACGAACCATGTGAATATCAAGGGAAGGAAATGGCACCAGGCCCTGGCACTATGCAGTTAAACAGCAAAACATTGTGAGATGTTTGCTGTGAGTCTGATTGCCTGGCAGCCTCATACATATAATTGTCCTTATGTGATTAACTCTGTGCCCCTGTTCAGTCACACACCTGAGGCGAGGAGTTTACGCGTCCTCAGGAAGCTGATGGCCAGTCTCATGATAGACGCTTTGTCCAGGTGTGAGCTTACGCTGTGTGGGAGGGGCAGCTGGTGAGCCAGCTCATAGAACACCTCCGTCTCTTTGCTGCGTCTGCAGCGCGCTGCGTCCCGAGACTTCTCCTTGCGGCGCTCTGAGCTGCACCTATACACACATACAAACAGAGAAATGAGTGAGATGATTAAAAGAAAGCATAGATGAGCTCTAACCTGCATGGAGTAGAATCATTCAAACATGACCTACTTTAGAAATTCTTGAAATAATGGCGCGTTGTTTGATATTAGTGGCTAATCCTACAATCCTTAAAAGTTCTAGCTGAGTTTTGTCGTTAGGCTTGTGTTGTGCAATATTCAAATCCTTTCAAAGATAAACTAATTCAGACATGTGCTAAAACTGAATGAAACTGTGTTGTTTTTTCTGTAGAATTGTTGTTTACGTACAACCAATCATTGTGATGGAGGAGTTTTGTGCTTCCTCAAAAGAATCATGAATGCTATCAAGTAACTGTAATTGCTAATAAACAGAAATAAATAAAAGAATAATCAAAACCAGAATTGTTCAAATGTCTTATGTTTCAAATTCCTTATGTTTAGTATACGGTTACTCTATACACAGCAGTTTTTGAATCAATGAAATTTAATTGTATTTGAGGCTTACAGACATAATGTACAGAAACCAGGTGAACTGTTGTGGCTAAAACTGGTCAGGACAGTTGGCCACAAAAAGTCTACAATCTACTCTCATTTATATTCTTGTATTTCACTTTAAACATCTGACCAATGCCAAGACCTTGACATAATTAGTTAACAGGCTTTTCTTTCCCTATATTAAAAATGTAAACAAGTTTGTATGTGTTAGCACCCTGTACACAAACACAGTAAACACAGTTGGCTTTGCGGTCTATGTAAACACAGACAGACTCATTCACAAGGTTCTTTTTACTCTGAGTGATTATGAGGTCTTAGAGAATAACAGTCTCTTTGTGCCTTTGATAGTCTTTTTTCACACACCAGACTGGTGACCGAGCCAGTGGAGAACAGCCCAGTGTCCTGCAGGTGGTGAATCCAAACACACAGGCACACAGACATCCTTTGATTAATGAGGTCTGCATTCAACGTAATCAGTTACATCTCTTGATCAAAGTAACAGTAATAGCATCAATAAAACTTACGCTTTCTGGGTTTGTGGGAAACAGATTGCTCGTTCAATCATTTGACTAACTGTAAACTGCATAACAGGACAAATCAATAAACCAGTAAATAAAGCAGTGCTACAGCTGTTATTTCATAACTTGATTTATTCTAGTCAATCCAAACTGTCAGTGGAGGATGATGCAGCACTAGATATCAAGTGGGAGATTTCTGTCTGGTTATAGCCAACAGCGTGGACAGCCTCAAGTGCCTCATCAGAATGATTTCTTATACATCCTGTATTTAATAAACAAAAGTATTGCTTTGTTCCAAATTAGAACATATCTGTTCTATGACGAGCAATGATTTACTGGAACTTTATTTACTTATATTTATTTACTTTTTATTATTTACATTTATATTTCTTTTTACTAATTTACTGCCACCGGAGCAGGACTGGGGGAATCTGGTTCAACAAATTTCTTGTGATATACTCCATAGTAGATGATTATAGATCATCAGAAATAATTATAATAAAAATGTGAAACCGGGATTGAACCTTTATGTGAGCAAAGCTGGTGAAATGTATTTCTATGACGTTCACATGATGTAAATAAATAAACAAAGATAATTAAAGAAAATCAATGATAATAAATAAGGAGACAACGGATAAAGCTCAGGGGAACAGTATACTGCTCAGGAACTTGGATTGACTTCAGCTGTGGTTTGTGGGTCGCTTCAAAGGGCAAGATGCATTGCGGGCACTGAGTGATTTTTACATTCACTGTAACTGTGGCATACCGCAGCCCCTGTGGGTATGAAAGTACACAGATAGAGCAACATCCACATGTTTGACAAGCAAGAAATAACTGAAATGATGACTGTTGTTTGGTAGACCTCTGATTTACCCAGGGAAAAAATGATAACATAGTCTAAACAAAAACAAAATAAAAAACTATTGTTGATCGATTGAAGTTTTTGGAACATTACAAATAATACATAAAGATACGCTAGGGTCTCTTTTGCGACTAATTTCTTTGGCGTTCAAAAACAGACGACAATAATATAATAATTGGTGGGGTGATGTTTTGCCTCTCTGTCAGGTCACACGCAATGATGTCCAAATTGCTCTCCACAAAAGAGTCCCTGATTTGCTAACATCAACAGAAACAACACTCAGATCCTTTCTTCCTCTTGTCCTATTTTTAAGAAAATAAATAGGTACTGGGCCAGTTTCCATGGGGACCATGTTGAGATCTAAAGTGAGCTGTGGTTGGCGTTCTCTTTTCCTGTCCTGCATCCAATGAGCCTTCAGAAGATAAATACATAGATATGATGCCAATAATTGTTCTAATGACCAAAGACTTTTATAATGCTTTAGTGAACTACCTCACATGTTAAGATTTATTACATCCAGCCAAAATGTAAAACTCAACAATGGGAGGCAGCACTGAAGGAGAAAGTCACGCTGTTCCATTCTACATTTGTAATACAAAGATCTGCCATGTGTACATACAAAAATATTCATAATTTAATGATTTATGCTCATGTTCAAAGTACTATGTCAAATTAAGCTTGTTTTTATCTTTTAAAAGGTCTGACATACTTCACTCCTTTAGACTGGATGTGGAGCATTCTGTGCTGTGGATGAATATGTTCAGTTTGTGCCACAGATATACAGTCTACTTTACTGTTAGTGCACAGGCCTAGATGATACTGCAGGGCATTAAACAATGGAGATCTAGCATTCACTCGGGGGGAAAAAGTGTCTTGTGTACTTGCTGAACCCTCTGTAGCAGACGCGGATGTCAACAGGGTCTTATTTAAGCCCCTGAAAAAAATACAAGCAAAGCTAAATTACTGTCAAATCCTCACAACGCTGCTTTTTAAACATGCTAAACAGCAAAGGTTTACTTTTCTTGCTCACTTGTTTTCTGGGACAAGGTAGAAACAGAAACCAAACAATCCACAAATTGAAGACAAATCAAAAGACTGCTTGCTGTGGTCATGATGGTTTAGGGCAAAACCTCACAAATAAACAAATAGTTTTAATCACTTGTAATGCCTGTTAGGACATGCTGTAAGACTGTAACACTGTGTCTCTTCCTAAACAATAAATGGGTCCCATTATTAACTATTGATATAGAAAATTATCTAATACATTCAACTAATGCCAACATAGATTGTTTGAGGTCACTTTGTGACTGAAATTCATGTGCAGTTGAACTGTTCAGACTGCCGTAAGAATTCAAAGTATTTAACACAAAAGTGATAAATGTCAGCTTGTCATGATGAAATGCTATCCAGTTTGATAAATGAGCTATGAGCCTCTTGAAGTCATGTGGTTGAAGTTGAAATATGAGTTGCCTTCACATCCTAACCAAGTCATAAATAAATACATTAACAATCTAGTTGAGCTGTTGGAAAGTCTATTTAAACTGTTTAAGCAGGTGGGCTCTGCAGGTGCATTTATGGTTTTGCACGCACAGACGTGGTTAATGTTAAAACGGTTGCACAGCAAAGGAGTAATTATAAACATAAACACACAACTGGACTAAGCAGTCTTGACCTATTTAGGCATGCAAACAATGACATGCTACCCTATGACTGCAGGGTTGGTCATTTGCCTTGCATGAAATGCACTAAATTAAGCGCTGTCCCCTCGGCTATTCCACCTCGTGCTGATCGGACCTCTCCTGAAACCCATCACTGACCTTCACCATTCAGAACCTCCCCAAACTGTTTCTGTGTTATACGAAACTAAAGAACCTGACAATGTAACAGAAACCTATAAAAATGTTACTAGATGGACTCCTAATAAGTTTATTGGTGGATTCATTAGTTGTATTAGTTGGTACTTATAGATCAAGCACAATGTAAAGCAGCTACAGGCACAGTCTACCAGACTTTTAATCAGTGAGCAGTTATGTATTGATAAATATATACCTGAATATATACATGAATAAATTAAACATACATAAACATGTAAAAACTCCACATAGCAAATTTTTATTCAAACCTCAAAATAAACTATTTTAATGGGAATAAATAAAAAGTATACTTGTAAAATTCAGTGTTGAAATGCTTTATGTTTAGTTTAATATTTAAATATTTAAAAACTATTTCTTCAGTAATTAAATATGTAACATCAGGTTCTGCACAAACTTACTGAGTCCAAGCCAGCTTGAGTGCACATTGTCATTTGAGCAAAAGGGGACAAACCAAAGACATTCTGAAATTGTATAGTGTATAATATTGTATATTATAAACATTTAGCAATTCAACTTTTCATTCAAATTGCTTAAATTGTTTTTCATTAAAAATGTAAAAAACAAGAATAAAACATTTGTTGGAAAAAAGCTGTGGGTAAGCGAAACATTAGCACTCCACCTTTGACAAGGTTAAACGGTAATACCATATGAAAAGAATTGCCTTTTAAATAATCACCCTTGCATGTGCATGCATTAACCTCACTGAGTACCTGGATACGGGTGTCTATGTTCGTCCTTTCTCAAGGAATTCCTAGACCATGACATAAATGAAGCAGCAATTTTAGCCTTTATCTTCATGGTCCACATACATATGACCTGAAGCATAGTACAGATTCTCCCCTTCGTGTAGCAGCGTAGCATACTAATTTCAACCTTAAAGTTGCAAGATACTAATGGTGCATAAATGAAGCGAGTGTTAACTTTAAATGAACCATACAAAGCACATACCTGCCTCAATGCTGTAACTGACACTTACAGATATGACTGTCTTACATGTCACTGTAACTGTACATTATCATGCTCTGGGGAAGAGTGAGGAATTCCAGTTGCCTTTCGCAACTCAATATATTTCAGCGTGGAATCAGATATTGGACAAGAAAAAAATTATGACTGGACTTGATTTTATTCATTTGGAATTGATTGTGAAAACTGGGTGTTACACACAAGAATGAAATCAGGTGGTTGAAAGGGAGGGGCTGAAATATATAGGCTTGGTGACATCAGGTCAAAGGTTATCACATTTTGTTAAAAGAATTAAAAGACATGCAAAATAGGATAATGACCCTTTAATAAATAGGGTTAACTGTGAGCATTTAAAGAAACACAAAACTACTAAAATCCAATTAACTTTTATTAAGTCATTTGACCACTTTTAGTGGATGAATGTAGAGAAAATAAAAACATTATAGGTAGAGAGAACCAGACAAAATCAGACAAACCAGTCACAAACCAGAAACGAATTTGCTTCATCTGCAAGCATTTAGGGAGATTTTCAACAAACAGCTTATATTTCTTTTGAACTTGGTAAATAGCGCAGCTTTCATGTGGACTACTTTTTCTGGGTTTTTTTGCAACTTTGTAGAGTGAACTGTCCGTTTTTATTTCAAATTCTAAAAAATACAATGTTTTGTGTTACATGGAATAAGGGAAATCATATTGGTCAAATGAGGGTAAATGCTCACAAAATGTTCATTTTTGGATAAATTATCCCTTTAATTTAATTTAATAACCGCTTTTATAGCAGCTGTACTGAATGCCAGTAAGGCAGCCCTCATTTGTTAATCTAACTTTGAACACCACCCACTCACATTCTCTCTGATGGGCTCGGATTTTAATCAAATTTTCAGAAGAGAATATGTCACTAAAGTGTTTACCAAGGTAGAACTAGCCAGAAAGAACAAGCCAGGTCTAAACCACTGCTATCTGCTGTCCTGTCACACAACTATTTTCATAACAAACAGCTCTATGCTTTGGGAAACACAGCAGCCAGATGCTAAAGGTCCAGACAAACCCAGAGGCTCTTGAGTGTTTGTGAACAGAGCAAACAGTGGAGATTGGCAACATGGGGCAAGATGGAGCACTACAAAGCTGTAACAGTGAAATACTGCATGTCACCTACTGCTTTTCTAGCAAAGGACTAGAGGTGGCTAAAAACCAAAAAAACTCTATATGAATAGCATCTAATACATAACAATAAATTTTGTTTTTGTAATTTAAAGGGATAGTTCACCTAAAATTATTGATCTTTGAATAAGACTTATCAGTTATCAGTTCATCACACAAAGCTTGCACTGTATCATTTCAGACTTATAGTACAAGCAGACTATTACATATACATTTAGGCATTTAGCAGACACTTTTACCCAAAGCAACTTACAAGGTGAGGAAAACAAGAATTGGATGCTATGGGGTAAGACTGTATCCAGATATTGTTGGAATGTGTCATTACTTCCATGATTTGTCTTTTTTTTTCTATTTGGAGCTTGACAGCTATTCATTACTGTTTAATTTCACTGCATAGAAAGAAGCAGCTTCAACTAAAAAAATCTGTTTATGTTCCACAGAAGAGAAGTCATACAGATTCAGAACAACATCAAAATAAATGATGACAGAATTGTAATTTTGGGGTGAGCTGTCCCTTTAAGAGCCTTGCTCTGCTCCAACTCTTTTAAACTTTCTTTAACTGAAGGAGGTGAGAGGATATCATCTTTTAACCTTTTCAGTTCAGTACACATTAGGGAGAAACTTTTAAGCCCAGTATGTGTTCTAAAAAAGTAAGCAATATGTAACCCAAGGGTCCTGCCACCTGTAAGCTCTTTTTTTTTAAACTGTTAATCAGTAACGTAACAGTAGAGAGGTGAAGTTAAGTGTCTGAGGTACAGCGAGGCTGAAGATGAAGTGTAACACCAAAACCTAAGTAACAATTAAGAAATGAGGCTCTTGCTTCTCCAGCTTACAGTCTGTCTTCCTGTCATTTTGGCATTTTACTAAACACAAATGGAGAACAATGCAGTCTGGGCTAATCTCTAATCTTTCAGAACAACACCTTCTGGTGTACAGCAAAACAATCAGCACCAGCACACGCCTCTCAACCAGGACAGAAAAATCACAGAAATGGATGAAGTTTTTAGTGCAAGGGTAACATTTGTGACATATTCCAACGATATATCTGTATTCAGTCTTACCCCACAGCATTCAGTTTTTCAAACATATATAGACACAGACAAATTACAGTCCAATACAGGCTTAATGGGAGAAACTCAAAGGATGCTGCAGATTAGGACTGTCCAAGTAATCAGAATAAAATTGGGGTCTAACTCTAATTTGTACAATGTAATTGTTCTCAGCAAAAGTATGCAATTTCATCACAATAAACGTCTGTATGTGCTGTCTGTAATCTACTACACATATTAAAAGCCTGCATGAGGCTCATGATAATGTGTTAACTGTTTATCATATTGAAGCTCAATTTCAATATTTAACAAACTAATCACACTTTGCAATTTTTTTGCGCAAATCAACCTAAATTCAAACTGATTTTTAAAACCAAGCTTCATTTCTGTTAATTGGTGCCACAGTTTTGTTTACAGATAGACTTAATTTTCAGGAATTTGGTCTAATTATAGGAAATCAGGGCCAAATACACTGATGACGTAGTTAAGTGATGGGAACCAAATAAGGATAATGAGAGTAAAGTTCATCTTAAAGCTGACGTTAGAAATAGATGTGATAGTGAAGCATGTTGCGGAAGGAAGAAGCAGGCTGGAAGTGTCAGAAGACAGTGGTCTTGGGGGGGGTGAACAGTGGAAAAACACTGGTGAAGACCAGCAAACCTCAGGAAAGAAGAGACAGAGCTACAGAATAGGAGGCAAGTGAATGAGGTAAAATGGAGAAAAACAAGAAAACCAGAAAGAAAAAATAAGCTCGCAAACTAAGAGCAATGTCTCGCACCCCTGCCGTTAGCTGAGGGTGGGGGACTCAAAGTCTCCGTTCAGACCATCTCTAGAGATCCTGTCACAATAAACTGCTCATTTCTGTTTAGACAAGTCCTACAGCTGGGAGCTTTTTGAATTTCTCCCCTAAAGTCTCATATCTTAGATTCTCCTGTGAAAACAAAGGCCTTAACTTCCCACACCAGTTCAAATTTACTCAAATGCCCAACGCTGATACCTAAAAATGATACAAAGAGGAAATTAAAGAAATTAAGGGTTTGGCAACAAACAAAATGAGCAAAGTCATTTGAAAGAATTTGATAATTAATACATACATTTATATAATTTATATATTTATATAAATTTAATTATTTTGCTCTGAAATAATATTAAAATTTTAAATAATGTTTGTCACTAAAAGGAGAAATGACATTTAATAATTTTTATTTATATGCACTGAATACTAATATATTGGCAATATTTAACTAATAGCATTAATTACCTACATTATTTTAATATATATGAAATACGCCACGCAGTGGCCTGAGCAGTGACAAAATTCATTCTTGAAACAGGGTCCTAAACCCATTTTCTTAAAATTCCATTTCGACTGTTTTACCAGCTGTGATGCTTTTGCTACTGTTTAAATCAGGAATGCTGTTAAACCATATGCCTTAAAAATATTTTTTCATCTTTAACACAAGCTCTTTAAAAGCACTCTGTCAATTAAACATACAAAGAATAATTTCAACTTTTAATAATAGCTACAGTAAAATCTTTAGAGTAACATACATACATTGGAATTTGTTCTATGTAAATAGACAGTTTTTTTGCTATCTCTGTGCATATCAAATATTGTGCTCCTGAAGCTCAGCTTGCACAATAGCAGCAATGCCAGGGTCACAAGTTCATTTCTCAGGGAAGACAAATAGTTAAACACTGTCAAAATGTCAATGCAAATGTGAACTATATCGCCCAGTCTCACTATCACCCCCCAAAAAATACTTTGGAAGCTCCATGGTATAGTGATGTTATTAGATATTTTAATGTATACAACAATTACTTTCAGCTCTCAGATCTGATTGGGGCACTTTATTGTTTTGTATCAATCCAAAATTAACCATTGAAAAATTAACCATTGAAACCATACTATATGTTACTACGTTATCGATCTTCTCAGTGAACATGTCTGACAAATTCAGGTGATGACACGCTCAGTCACACAGTCTCATTGTCATCTCTCTCTCTTAACATTTTTGAATTCGTAATGGATGCTTGGACACACCTTTTGACCGAGCGATGGCAAATTCTGAATCTGTGGTGTGAGTAAAGTAGTTCCAACAGGTTTTTTTGCCACTTAACATATTGCCATTGTCTGTTGAACTGTTGTATAAAAGCAGGATCACGCTTGCAATTGTGATGTTATGCCCAAATACTAGCACTCTGTACAACGTCCTCACTCAGGTTTGCAGTTTAATAACAGGACCATTGAGTTGTCAGGACCAAGGTCACCCAGTCTTTTTTTCTCTTGAAATCTTGATCTAAATGGAACATCTTAATCATGCCTGATTGCTTAAAGAGTTTAAGCTCCATTCCCTGACTGGAGGAACCAACAGTACAGTAGGTGCAGTTAAGTGGTTTTGTGGCAGCGATGAGCCGAACTTGGATAGCACACTGACTTGAAACAGTGCACAATTCGCAGCAGGCTCCTGTCCAGCTCTCGGCCTGAGGCTGAGGGACTGCAGCATTGAGTTAACAGAGGCCCTCACAAAGCACTGCTTCTCTCTTCGTAAATGAGCCACTTCATCGTGTTCTCTCTCTAACATGCAGATTGAATCACAAACAAAGCCTGATGAATCAGGATGACGTAAGGGAGAACTTCAACAAATGATGAAGAGAAAGTGCCCTAACTGATCATCACAAATGACCTCGTGTGGAAGTGTGACAGCAATCTATCTGCTTCTTTTGAATGTGACGCAAATACTCCTTGCTCATTTGAAGCCCTGATGATTATCATAACAATGACTTTATCAAAGGCTGGTTTATTCCGTGGCTTGTAGATGTAAACAATTCTTAATTGCAATTATTCTGACCTATTTAAGCTCACCCATATACTGTAGGTAGCATATTCCCAAGGGATCATGTAGAGAGCTATGCTATCATTCAAACATGCAGGCATACAAATATGTCAAAATACACTCTGTGGTTCAAGATAATCTTTCTCCTGTTAACAGTAAACAGCCAAAACATATGGATTAGACAGGCATAAACAAACACACACACCCTTTTGGGCCCTTTCAGTGTTTTTGAAGGCATCAAATGTGTCTTACAGTTTGTGATCATGGACAAACAGCCGAAAGTCTTGAGGTTATAGTGTCTGTATCCCTCCTGAATCAATCATGCTTAGTAAGATACATTCTCTTCATATGAGTTTAGTAGCAATGTTTGTTTATGTTCTGCCACCCTGAGATTATCTGATAAGTAATAGAGAGCTTGTTAGAGAAGAACTGTCACGAGGACGAAGCAGACGTGAATGCGCTCTATGATACACATATACCCGCACGCACTCTCTACATCTCTGTCTCTCATTAATAGGACATTTAGCAGTCTGATGTTCCACCTAAATCGCTGAGTTAATATTTAAATATTTAATATTTAAACTCCCTTAACAATAAGATGTCACCTAACTATCAGGCATTTTACAAATAACTGAGTCCTACCTGTTTTGTTTATTGTGCTACAAATATTCAACGTACTAACTAATAACATTAGTTCAAATGATGATGGTTAAGTTTTACATAGCATACACAATAGATTCTTGAAAATATTATACTATTCTATAATGCTATAATATGCTTCAATGTTATAAAAGTAGCATGCGCATGCTGGGAACTTCAGGGTAAACGTTTCAAGAGTTTACCCCCCCTCAAAAAAACCTGACAGGACTATAGTTTTAAATATACATAAATGCATAATTCTAATGATACATAACTCAAAAGTATTATTTGACAAATAGTCTATTGGTTCATTATGTTTGAATGTACAAATGACCAGTTGACATATACCTTAAAGCAACTATTAATTGAATATGATAAATAAAATGAGTGCTGAGTAAAAAGTGCTTTTCTTCTTTCACAACGGTCGTGTTACGTTGTTTTACAGCAGGTTAAATAAACAGCGGTGAATGAACTGCTACCGCGCGCTGTGTCACAAATTCACTTGTTGCTCAATAAAACTTAAACTGCGCGCACAGCTTTACAGTGTATGCAACCGATCATAGCACAGTAAATACAATTTGCAGACCACTAAACTTACCTCTTCTTCTCTTTTTCACCCGTCATCTTTCTTTATATTTCACGGTTCTTTTGTAATTTCCGAAGTTCAACACCAGTACGATATGTTTGCAAAGGAGACACGCTCCAGATCACCGAGAACAGCACAATTCTTAAAATACAATAAAGTCCATTCCAATTGTAAACAAACACCGAAAGTGGACTGTACAGTCTTAGAACACTGCCAAGGATCGTACAGTCTTCCACTTTTGTAAAATCCAGACGCTGTAAAGCACGGCGTCAGGTCCGAGTTTCCACGCTTGTTTTGAGGGTCAGCAGTGAAGTTACTTCACAGACGTAGGCAGCGCAGCACAGAAGGTCGCTTGACAGTCGAACAATCAATTAGAGCTCTGTGATTGGTTAGTTCTGCCGCTGTTAAACGCCCACCGTCAGAGCTGACAGTGCATTGAGTGTCCTGTGAGTTTCTGTACCTTCAAGCTTACGGCTTCATTCACACTTATATTCAAGGTATTGAAACGCAACGGAAGCTAAAACTACCCTGTTGTGGAAGGAACAATACATCTCAGATTTATAAGAATATTGAAAATGTAACAAAAGACCACACTTAAGTTTATACCCTGGTTAATGGTAAAAAGCCCTTTCAGCCCTGAAAACTTACCTTGAAGCAAATGAAAAGATATTGATTTGTTTTCTATCTATAACCTGTCAAGGCTGCTGTTGTCCCATTTAATATGTTCTCTTTGGGGTGTTTCAGACTTCAAGGCTATTAAATGTCTATTTAGATTTGTTTAATCGTAATTTAACATTTGTTCAATTTGTGTTTTGCTGGTGACAAATTGAGCCCAAACAGAAACATCATCACCATATTTAATAACAACAGTTACTGCTTTATTGTGTATATTATGGTTTATCATTTTTATATTATCTTATTTTACCTATGTAACAGCTAATGTCTGACCGGTAATTTGTTCTCAAAATAAGTCTCTGACAAACTCTTATCTGTAAAGTTAGTATTCTAACTTATAAATATCCATAAAGTTACAGACATATGATTTTTCTCATTTCCATGGATTTCTACAGCCTCTATTAAGAGCACAAGGTCATGCTTGAAAAGACACATACTTCTCTCAAGTTTGGGTCACGTTGACCCTTACACTAGCTTCTCTCTTGTTCTTAATTCTGTCTTTTCGTCCCATCATTTCCTCTTCCATTTTTGAAATAATTCTAAACTTTACGCTTTAAATGCATTGTTTTTGTTCCACTGCTGTCTTAAACACTTGGTTCTTGATTGTTTTTCTTGAATTATATTTTCTACATCGCTGTGCTCATGTTATATTTGTCCAGAGTCACTGCAAGTAACCTAATGAAAAAAATTCAAGTTCAATTAATATTTAATGTCCATTTATTTAGGTATTTTGTAGCCATGTAATACACAGGATAATGTACATCTGGTCATTACTGCAAAATAAACCTGTTCAGGATAACCAGCATACAAGGCCCACCATGATTCTAATCACCCTGTCAGGGTTTATTTTGCAAAAATGACCGATTAGCTGTACATTATATATATTTATCATTAAGAATTAATTAATTAAAAGGTAATCAAGCACTATTGAAATATTCTTCCAGCATTCTTAACAAGTAAAGAATTCCCTAAAAAAAGTGTACCGCATAAACCTGTGATCTTGTCACATATAAATTTGGAGAACAATTTTGTGTTTAAACAATATGGTTGGTTTTTGACATCTTCTTTAATAGGTTCCAAACCAAACAATGCACATTCACATCCTTTGAGTACAGTACATTTGGCACACAGTAAAATGCGAAAAATGACATGACAGTGATGGATGGCGGAGATGTCAAATAAAAAAGTCTTAATACTTACTGTACAAATGAAGCTGCACAATACAATAAAAACAAATACATACACATTTATGATACTTACAGTGACGTAAAATACTTATATAACTTATATTAATATGCACTGTACCTCTGTATGTGCAAACATGTATTCCTTTGAGATACACAGATTCACGTTTTACCAAAAAGGTACTTCTTTTTAGGCATGTTTATATTTATTTTACTGGAACTTGTTATTGTGTTTATTAAGTAGCATCAGTCCAAAACAACAAAATAAAAGCCCCCCTAAAAAAAGGAAAAAAAATATCACTCATTGAGTTTGAAATAACATTGTGAAGTGTGCATCAGGGCACAGGTATTTGGCAGGAGTTGCGCAGTGAAGCTCCTGTTAATGGACTCTGGCAAGCAGATGTAGGTTTAAGAGTGCACAATTGAGGCCAACCATGCCTTAAAAAAAACAAACAAGTGAAAATAAAAAGACACAAATAAAACAAATCAAGCAGAAAATGAACTACATAAACTGTAAAATATGCATTAAAAATCAACAACAGAAGCATGATTTTGGAAAGTCTTTGTATAAGAAAACGTAACAGAAACGGACAGAAAAATGGCAAAAATTAACAATAAAAATGCTGTAAAATCTGTGATGAAATGTTATGTTGTAATATACTGAATGTAGTGCAAATACATGTCTTTTCTCTGTTTATAATAAAATTCACTCCTTGAAAGCATTTGTCTGTAACCTTTAAAGCTTGAAGCAGAACCTTTTAAAAGTTCCACCAGTTTCAAAATTCTATTATTTTACTTATCTGAAATATTAAAGAAGCAACTCAAGAACCCTTTACAGCCACTAATGGTTCCTGATAAAAAGACTCTAATTTTTTCTATGTTCTATGCTAATGTTTATAATGCTGCAAAGAACCAGTGAATATTATTTTTATAGGTGTGGGAACTGATTGTCATAAATTGTAAACACAAAATGTTACTTGTCATGCTTGCCACATTTAAAAAGGTGTCAGTTAGTTCAACATTAGAGTACAATAAAGTTTAGGTTGCTGCAGTTATTCTGGAATGGAAGATCAGTTGTGAATTTTACTTTTTGCCATAGGAGCTTTATTTTTGTCTCTTGTCTAAGTAGAGAGACTAGGCTACAGAGTATAGAGACTAGGCTAGACAGTAAAGAGACTAGACTAGTATGAAAGACTAGAGGTACAGCATCACTGAAATAAAGGACCTGTGTCTGATATTGCATGACTTCACAACCTAACAAGCCAAGTGTAATGATAATTGGCCTATCAGCAACTGGCATCAGACAGACAAAGAAAATAAAACAAAACAGGAACGGCAGACAAACATACACACAAAATATTGCACATAAAGTTTGTTGTTTTCTAGTAATACACATTATCATATGCATAACCATGCAGTAGATTATTGGTCTATTTTCAAAGTTCACAGGCTAATCAGGATAATCAGGACATGTATGCAGAGAGAGACGTGACTGGCTACTGTCCGGACCCATTCATGATTTTAGGTCTTGTTGCATTGCGGAAAAATCCACAATTTCAATGTCCTAGCAACAAGATGATCCAGTAATGTAACAAAACAGACACAAACACTAAAGTGGGCACTTCTATAACACTACCCTCCAAACACACACACATGCTCACAACATGACTTTATGTCAACACTGTTATTTTAAATGGTAATGGAGAGGTGGTCACAAGATCATCCTTGTCTGTGCTTCAGCTTTTCTAGTACCCTCCAATTATTGGGTAACAGACCATCACGTGATCAAAATGCTTTAATGCTCCCAACTCCCAACATGTTCATACGTGTTACATTTCTAACACAATCACTGGTTATTTACATTTGTTTTTTGCATTTTAAAACTGAGAATGGACATATAGAGTATGTGTATAGATTCCACTAGAGGAGGATTCAGGAAGAGGATTATGGGATTATGGGTAAATTCTTCCCTAAAAGACCAAATGAGATTCAGCGGCAAACTGATTGTAATGTGAAATTGCTTCTTTCTTTATGGCTCAATGGAACTTATATAGTATAGCTCAGTGATTTACATCCATTAAATAAAGATTACTCATCAGTCCTTGAAGGGGTTCAGCAGGAAAAATCGACGCCTAACTATTTTTAAATTAAAGCATTAAAATTATTTGGTAAATGATGATCTGTAGTGAGTTCATGGCATGTGAGGCACACCAGACGTTCACAGCGGGCGTGTGCAGGACGTACAGCGCAAGAGACATGAGGGCTTTAGCTTTAAGACAGGGTCTCTTCGCCAAAGTAGGAAAAGCCTTTGAACTCCTCCTGGTTGATCTGTTTGATAATGGTGTCTTCCACTGGCGTGAGAACCGGCTCCTCACGGGTGAAGTCCTGATCAAAGTTATTGACGTCCCTTTTGGTTTTCTGTGGATTGAGAGGAAGGACAACACTTTGTGTGAACTATTTGCATGTTTCAGGGTAGAATGAATAGACAAACATGTGCAGGCACATACAAACATGTGTTCACACATACTTGACATGCATCTCTTTACATCAACTATTTTGAAGTGCTTTTAAATTTTTTTCTTTATCACTCTCCCATATCCTCACCCCCCATTTCCAAACAACAGTGCTGCTCAGTTTACCCTTAATATCATGTAGAATCCCAACATAATTGTCTTTAAAATATAAAACTGAAATGTAATAACCTTACAAACTACCCTGAAGTTAAATGAACATGTCACATATTGATGCTTGGTCAGGACCCGATGGCATCACTTTTTAACACGCAGTGTACCCATTTGGCATCATTTTTTGACATGCAGGGTGCTCCATTGCTTTAGATGACAAACATCAAGACATAATGGGCACAGGAATTTTATTGTCATGATGAAATTATATATCAGGATATAATTTTGTCTTTATGGCATGTATGTCTGGGCATGATTTTCAATTTAAACAGCAAGCATGTAATTTTATTTACATAATACTGTTTAGACATTTTGAGCACATAACCCAAGCCCTGCCCCAGAACCTGCCAATGTGTTTATTATAGAAAACACGTTATAACAGGCAGATGCAATTGCAGTCACAATTTATGTAAATCCTCCATCGAAAAATGCCAAAATGGTACCCTGAGTGTTAAAAAGCAACGCAGAGTGGGTCCTGACCAAACATCAATATATGACGAATTAAGAATAAGAATGTGTTGGTTAAAAACTACATCCAAAAGGATTAACATGGCATAAGCTAAACATGAAATGAATATAAATTAATTTCATATTTATATTTCAGTTCAAAATATAAACAAATGTATCTTAAATTTCGATAGTGTATGCTCTCTACATCTAATAATTCAATCAAATCATCTAATAAACAAATGTGTTTTAACCATGTTTATCATTGTTGGAAGTGGCACCATATTTGTAGTCTGAGTCATTTTTTTAACATTCCGTCATGGTTTTTAAGGATAAGTGCATGTCAAGCAACCTATTAGCATCTATCCAATTTGGCTAGCATCTACCAAATAAAACATAAACTTGTGTCAAAATACTGTTTTTTACTGTTAATGTTTTTTTGGAATGCACAGCCTTTGTCAACAAGATAACTTGTATTTTTCTATTTAGACTGTGACCAATTACAGTATATGGTTATTTGTATTTTATTATTTTATTTTTTTCTCTTATTTGTGTTCCTATCAGATTTGCGCATTGTGCATCACACAATGTGACCTACAAGACACTGGGCACAAATCTAACCCCTGCATTGTATCTATGCATGTTATTATTCTTTATTCTCCATGTTTCTTCTTGCATATCCTCTAAGGCAGAGAAAACTGTATATCCAACTACAGCTTGTTTTGTGTGGTGAAAGCCAGAGAGCGTCTGAGATATCCCACTGCTTACACTACCAAAAATGGATGTTTCGCACAAACACTGACAACTAACTACAGTCATGCTCCTGACAACTGTGCTTGGTGCAGCCCATGCCTTTAGACAAAAGGCAGTGTGCATAATGTGTATCACAATGTTATCTTCATCTCTTAGTATGCTGCCCTTTTGGACAGGGCATATTTCACACATTGTAATACTCACAATGCGTGGTTTGAATGGTGGCTTGACCTTCCTCTGTTCCAGCAGTGCCCAGTCAATCTCTTTAAAGAAGGGATGCACTTTAATAGCTTCCTCTAGTCCTTGGGACACAACGCAACCCAACCGCTTACTGGGACTCTTTGTCATGAACTACAAACAGTAAAGAAAGAAAAAAGATAAGGGACACCAAAATGTTTGTGCCTGTAGTGCTGTAAAATTCAATGAAGGACACAGAAACAGATCCATCCATAAGAACATCATGTGGTGGGCTGTTTGTCCCTCTGCATTACTGTATATTGACTTGAGATGATCAAAGGTGACACGTTTGTGATGTAATAATGTGTCCTGTGGAAGGAGGACCTGGTATGACCTGGTCATGTGACCAAAGTGCCTGTAAGACAGATTGCAGAGTGACACAGTGCTGTCCAAGACAAACAGACTGCCTTTCCCACAAAGCTTTACAAATGGGCAGGGAACAGCCAAAGTAAATCTTGGACATGTGAAGAAAAGGGGACCACACAAGGAACACAGTACATGCACAACCACACACACTTGTGCCTGGACACCATGAGTGTCACAGAGGAAACACATAAGCAACCATACAAGATGCAAAAGAACCCACCAGTTCTACATGCAAATACATACAGAGAAACAAGACATACACATGAATATATTAACTAACATGCATTCCCATAGAAAAGTAAAATGACAGATTGGATCATTATAATAATTTTTAAAATATTTTTTTTTCAAGACAGCAATGAGATTGAATAGAGAGCAAACTGATCTAAATCTCCAGTCAAGTGGAAATTGCAATCAAGTTAAAGATTTTAAGATGAATTAAAACATTTCTATTTTCTCCAAGATCAAATTATCTGAGCTATGCTACCTGCATTTGTTTTATAGCTTTTTTTTACTGTATGTCTACAATTGCCTCATTTGTGAAAGTAATTAATGTCTCAAATGTCACTATTTTTATTTCATCTGAGACACTTTTGGAGAAATATCTGGAATGACATTTAAAATGAAAGTCTTATGAGCTATGAAATATTGTTCTGAGTAACAGCTTTTTGCTACACACTAGTTATACTGTTAAAGTAGGAGTGACCAATCCGATGGTGGTCTGCTTCCTCCGAAATCAGACCTCTGAGGTTACACAATTCAAAAATCCGGCAGGGAACACAAACAATCTGTTCTTTTCCCACAAGAAGTGTCATATTTCCAAGCCCACTTCTTCCTTTCCTTTTTATTTATATAAAGTATTTACTATTTTAAAATACAGTTTTAAGCTTCATTTTGATATTTCTGTAGTATGTTTTAAATGGTTTATGTTTTAAAAATTAATGTGGTTTTTACACACATTACTGTTGAATTTTTCATGATTTCAATAAAGAAACATATGTGTGATAATAAATTACAAACAATAAATATAATTGTATGATTCATGTAGGTTTATTGATGCTTCTCAGAAAATGATGCATAGCCACATGCATTTAATTTTAAAATCAATTGAGAACAATTTTAAACTCTGATTTAGGTAAGTCTGTCTATTGGAAGAGACACACTTCCTGCTGCCAGTTGGTGGCGCTATGACTGTGACTCACAATAGCCACATCATTGTGATCAGCCCACAACATCAAACAGATTTCCTAGGTTTGATGTAAATCACTCAATGCATGCAAAAGATATGAAACACTTCCTGTTCCCTTTTTACCATTAATTAATTGCCTTGCCATGGAAACCATTCGATATATTAATAATCTGTTCACAATTTATCATCTTCAATATCTCTCCTTTACTTTGATCAAGTCTACAGTGACTTTAGGCTCAAAACTGGTTGATAAAAAGCCTTAATATCTTTAATATCTGAGCTTTTAATTAAGTTAGTGGGAAATGCACAAAATGCATGTGATGAAACAGTAGATGCAGTATAGGACTAGTAAATAAAGAGGAAGGTTACAGAAGACATCTAGATGGAATGGATAAGGACTAAGTCACCCATGAGTAAATGTAAGTAAGTACCGCTTTAAGAATGCTGACAGCATCTTTGCTGAGCCAGACAGGATAGAGGACGTCATCATGAAGAATTGACTCAAAGAGGTCATCTTCATTATCAGCTTCAAATGGAGGCTGACCAGCCATCATCTCGTACATCAGCACACCTAGAGCCCACCAATCCACTGATGGGCCATACTCAAGCTCCTGCAAGATCTGCACAGGCACGGACACAGTCATTTCAATGACCCTAATTAAACTGCATTAGCCTTATAGCACAGTTTGTGTATTTTATTGATCAACAGATATTCGACAGTTATCAGTATTGGCATCAACTATTAAAAATCCCAATTAGTTTACCTGTAATAAAACTAAAGAAAACTTAATAGGAATTAAAAAATAAAATGTTGAACTGTTGAATTGAAAATATTGAAAAAATATAAATATAAAAAAATAAAAACTTGAAATTTGATGAGGACTGAAGCAGTAGAAAAAGAGAATGTAACATATTCAGTGAACATTTGTGTTTTGGAGAGTGTGAAATACTGTACCTCTGGGGCAATGTAATCTGGCGTGCCACAGAATGTTGTGGTGGTGATGCCATCCAAAATTCCCTCCTTACACATGCCAAAATCTGCCAGCTTACAGTGACCTTCTGCATCCAGCAAAATGTTGTCTAGTTTCAAATCCCTGCGAAGACAGTAAAAACAAACAAAACTTAAATCATATATAAAACTAAACTTTAACTGAAAAGATTACACACTTTAATAAACCTGTTACAGTAGCAGGGGGAGCCGTCACCGGAATATTGAGAACTAGATCCCGAACTACATTTCCCATCATCCTCCACCATCTGCTGATTACTTCCAACCATCACACCTGACAACCATTACCCTCACCATATTTAAGATGGACTCACTCTTTGTCTCATTGCGAAGTCTTGTTAACCCTGGTTGTATTTCTGAGCTTTATTTCTGAGCTTTATTTCTGAGCTTTATTTCTGAGCTTTATTTCTGAGCTTTATTTCTGAGCTTTATTTCTGAGCTTTATTTCTGAGCTTTATTTCTGAGCTTTATTTCTGAGCTTTATTTCTGAGCTTTATTTCTGATTGTTGTTCTATGTACCGATTTGAATTGTTTGCCTGTTTATCGATCGTTTTCTGCCTGTCCCGACCTTGTGCCTGCTTTACGTTTCTGATTATTTGCTGCCTGCCATTGTGATTTTTGCTGTTTGTTGATTACGCCATTAAACAACTGCAGATTGATCCTAACGCTTCTGAGCATTCGCAACCAGGGTTGGCTGTATTGGACACTGCAATCACAATGAATGGTGTCTGGGGCTTTCAAGCTTTTAAAAGGTTCATAGAAATATTCCATAAATAGTGCATATGACTCATGCACTACATTTCAAGTCAAGTTGTTTTTTATGACAAATCTAATCTCGACTTGAAGACTCAACCAGTTCAATTTATTTATATTTCTATAGCGCTTTTTACAATTTTGCATAGTTGCAAAGCAGCCTAACAGAAAGTGCATTTTAACATTTTAGATAAAATGTTACATTTTAGCATAAAGGAAAGAACTGTAAAGAAACAAGCTTTACTTGCTCAATGTTAGCATGGAAACAGTGAAGACATAAAAGCAGTACAGAAACAGGCTTTACAGGAGACACATTTTAGCACATATAACAGCAGAAAAATAAGAAAAACAGTTATAAAATAAGCTTTACAAAGTACAATGTATGTAGGACAAACCTGTAGAGGCATAAGAAATAGATCAAGATCTGACAAAAAAAGTTTTACAATTCAGACGTCTCTAATGGATGGGCAAGGAGAGCTACTGTGTATGTCTAGATTGTCATTAAAAAGACTTGTACAAAGTCTTATAACAAAGTCTGGTCCTTATACAAAGCTACTGTATAGGTTTGGAAGACTTTGAGTACAATGCAGAACATGAAGTGTAAACAACTTCTATAGTACTGTTATGATATTTTGATGCTTTTGAACATGACAGCCGCAGTCCCCATTCCCTTTCAATATATTAAAAATAGTGGCCAGGATCTTTTGCATTCCATGCAAGAATGATTGTCATGTGGGTATGAAACAACATGAGGGTGAGAGAATAATGACAGAGTTCTCAGGATTGAGTGAACTATATATATATATATACTATATATAACTTTTAATCCCTAAAACTATTCCTTCATTTATTTATTAATACTAATTACATTCAATATAATATGAATAAAAAAAATTCTGGCTAACATTTTTTGTTGGTAAAGTGGCACATAAACTGTACTGGCAGGACTGTACGGCAAACTGTAAGACAAAATAGATTTTTAAATGGTCGTGGTTTACTCTTATGGAACAGATCCAGGCAGAGTCTATAAGTTTAACCAGCAAAGGGAAAGGCAGAGAGAGAGAAAGAGAGAAAAAAAGAGAGAGAGTGAGAGAAAACAAAGGGAGAGAGAGGAGGCTGATAAGGTGCCACTGATGAAAGACAACAAGGAGATGAAACCAGTCGGATTGGGGTTTGATGGTTGATTGCAACAAGAATGTCAACATCACTTCTCAGGATGTCATTCAGCCAAAGGTGTTTTCATAGAAACCATCCTCACTGAGAAGGGAGGGAAGCTTTGGACACCTTACGCAACTGTTCCCTTAAGAGTTCTGCAATTAGTTTTGTAAACAAATATAAATTGTGTGCATTTTATTTTTAATATGATGAAAAACAGAATTTTACTTATAGACTTTCTTTAAGATGCTAAAATGTAATTATATAAATCAGACCAGATAAAATCCAAATAAAGGGTGGTGACATTAAAAAGGAATAAATGTAAGATTATAGATTTCTCTGGCCACTGCATAATTCCCATACTTCCATTTGTGCCTTAGTATAATTGTTTAGATATCTTTACTATTATTTTGCAATATGGAAAAGAGTAATAATAAAGCAATATAACACAAGCAAGTGTGTGCTATGGCGATGCTTTGGTGTTATATCGTTCGTAAGACTACTCACATCCAATCGGATTTGAGACCAGAAGAAACTGTATAATGTTTCTGTATAATGTATAATGAATAAAAAAATTGTATAATGAAGAACAAGTAGGTTTGTCTAAACTTTTGACTGGTCGAGTAGATGCACAAAAAGAGAAAAGAGAAGTATTGTGTCCTGCCCACATGTTCTTTCAATTTACAGAATGTTCCAGAATTGTCCATCTCTCCATCTCTCTCTATCCATTTCTGTCGATCTTCCAGCGCCTTCCAACGTGTTTCGCTCATGTCTCCATTCTTCACTTTTACTCTACAGAACAGACATTTATTTATCCACTGAGCTTTATTTGTTGATTTAGCATATGTGACTTTTACGACACTGACCTCTCTTATCTGCCCTCCTTTGAAGTGCATGAACAGTGAACACTTTAGTACTTCCTTTTTTTTACTTTCCAGGCTTTTAATTAACACTTCAGTTTTTCCAGAGTTTCATACTGACTGACTGAGGTCTGAGGTTACAAGGTGATGGTGATGTCACATCTTTTGAAAAATTAGGATAAATGAAACACACTAGATAAATGGATTTGTAGGTAACTGGATCCTTACTTGTGTTCAAATTTACACATATAAATAAAAAGTAAAGTAACTGAATTTGCACCATACTGTACTCTGCTCTAGCTCTACTGAATATAGATGGTAGGCAGTATGACCAACATGGTAAAGTATAAGTCATTTCTTACAATTAATGTAATTTATGACTACACATCCATTCAAAATGGATACATCTGAATCTAAACTCTAATTGTTCGAGTCACAATTAAAGCCATTGTGAAATACTGTACTGTGTACAGTATTGAACTTAGTAATCATATTTTGATCAAATTTATTGAAACAAAAATGAATTTTTCTTTATAGGTGGAATGGAAACCTGATCAGCTGTATTAAAAATGATCAAAACTGCTTTTACAAAGAACATTAAGCAAAAAAACATTAAGAACATAAGCAAATTCAGTTATACAACAATTTAATACGAGCTAGACAAACATGAGAGCTTATAAAAGGATGCTATTAACTACCGTATTTTGTTAAACTGCAGTCTTTTCATTTGGAGGAAATCACTTCTGTGTTAAGATAACACTATGAGAAAGACAGAGAGATGGCAAGAGAGAACAGACTCAATTTAGAACATTTCCTGTGTTTTCAAGTGAATCGTGAGGAGTGATTTTTTCCATTACGTACACAGCAACCTCTGCTAAAAATGTGCTATTTTATTCCATTACCACATACTTAAAAATCATAATGCCTCTTTAAAATAATGTGTATATCTAAAACTAACTTTAAATATTATTGCATAATTACCAATATATAATATAAATTTTTTAATATAATATAAAGTATTATTTTATTTATGACACTTGTATATATAAGGCTATCAATAATAATGTAGTAATAAAAATGTATATAAATGTATTATTACATTTTATTTACTTAAATTAATTTGTCCTATACAAACTGATAAAATCCTACCTACACACATAGAATTTTGACTGCAATAAATGCCTTGATAATGCTGTAGCTTTATTTTTACATTTTCATCCTGCAATTCTAACAGTGTGTAGTAATTATTTACTAAGGGGTATTTATTTACTATAGTACAAGTGTTGTTGTTTTCTTTGGATGTGTTCTTGTGCTAATGCATATTAGTGAACTCTGATTATAAAAATGATCACACAGATACTTTATTGTATAAAAGGGAACAGCACTTGAACGGCCTTATGCTCTTCCTATTTAGGTAAAAGGTCACACAAAAAACATACAGTAGATCTGAGGCGCAGATCTCGCATACATGCAAGCGTGAGGTGTGGGAATGCTTCAAAAACCAGCAGTTCGCATGTTTCCTGATAAGCCCTTTGAGTCTCAGCATTTCTGGAGCTTTCATATCCTGGTGAGAATATTGTTCCATGCTTACACTGTATGAATAATCCAAAAGAGCCATGGGCCGACAAAAGATGGAAAAACAACAAGAGGAGCCACATCTAAGCCACCTGCTCCTGCTCCTTCTCATCTATTTATAGATGCACTGAATCTGAACAAACAACCAACCCAGCCATCGGCAATCTAAGGAAAGTCAAGCTCCAACACGTCCTCTTTAAGCGGATCAAACTTTTGCGGTCTTCATCAAAACCGCCACCATGTCTTGCTCAGATAGGGTGGTGAATATTGGCCGGCACATTTTGTTCCAGAATGTTCTGTATTTTGTTGTTTTTTTGGTACTGGTATGTAAGACAGGTCACAGAGAGGTTGAATGAGTTGACATGGGGGAAAAAATCCCCTGGGTTCTGCCATGCATTTGAAGCAGTTCGCGCGCTAACACACAGATTTTGTTCTGACATGCAGGTTTTACCAGGCGCCTACAATGCAGGGCTTTCCCAAAACCCAGGGATGCCATTCAAAACAGGACAAGACCAAAGGGAAATAATCTAGAATCTTTATTTGTCGGCACAAGAACAGGGCTGGTGGAAATTATGTCCACGGATTTATATGATATCAGAAAGAATGCTGCTGTGACCTTATTATAAGGACAATCTCGTTAGAGTCACCTGAGGTTATGTGCCTTCGTCAAAGGCATACTAAATGGCTCGAACTTAAAATCTTGGAGTTATCAGTCCTAAGCCTTGATCAGTATACCACAAAGTCCATAAAAAAAACATAAAATTTATTTACTGCACAGAGACCAAAAACTGGGACAAAGACAGGGGGGGGGGGGGGACTGAGTCCAGGGACTGAATTTTAGGTGGTAGACAGAGTTCCATGTTTTCATCTTTTATCCTCATAATTTCCACCAATGAAAATACCCCTGAAAATACCTCTAGTGAATCTCTGCCATTTCCATCCTTGTCTAAAGAATATTGTTCAAGCTTTCAGCTAAGAAATGTACCTTCACTATATAGCTTGACACTTGCTTGAACGTATGCTATGTATGCTAAATGTACAATATGTGGTTTCATTGTCCTCAGTTGTTAACCTAACCTAGCAGCTATTGCAAAATAGGATGAAGTTGTGAATTTAGTTTTTTTTTAAAAACCTTATATTTACTGCAATATAGCCCCTGTGACAACTACCTGAACAATTTTCCTTATACAGTATAGGCGCACACACACATACACACACACACAGTTACTACTGAATGAAATAAAATCCTGTTCCATAATGGTCTTTAGGTCTCTAGAGAGACATTGGTGTCCAAGATACCATATTACTTTGTGATTGCTCTCTGTCCAGTATGGAGGACCCAAACAATTTATGCTTCCTTTGTTTGTTCCTGTGCTAGGTCAGAGCTAGATTAGACGGTTCTCAGATCAATCAATCTCCCAGCATGCTTTGCACTTAAAGTGACCATGAAGAAGGACAGAGCACTTATCGCCAGTGTGTAGCAGTCTAGTGCTCCTATCATCAGGTAATCAACACAATCGGCGCCTGAGTTGAATCTGAGTTGTAAGAGTGGAGGTTGTGTGTGTGTATGTGTGTGGTTATTCTTATATCTTACAATAAGCCATTCATATTGACTGAATCACATCCGTCCACTTTCCACTTTCTTGCCAAAGAAACATCATGTTAGTGCTGTAGCTGTAAACAAGGGTCAGACGGCTGCGAGGTGGGTACAGACACATGAATGGATGTCATGGCAGTGGTCCAAGCCCCTGTGTTCTTAAATAGAAGCTGGACATGGAGTGAATGACTTCCTGTATCAGTACAGCTCTGGCTTGTTTGTTTATCCGATGTGGTTGTGCCACACATAACCTGTGCAGGAATGGGTGACTTCTCTCAAGACAGCAAACTGCATTGAAGAGCTTCAGTTTAATTGAACACTGTCTAAATCTATTACAGTATCAACTGGGGCCTGCTTATCAGAGTGTTTCAGTGGTTATTACAACATCAAACAACTTATCAATCAATCTAACGTTTGAGAAGTAAGATTTTGGAACCATTATTTATTTACCCTGCTTTTGTGTTGATTTATGTAATTTTTTTAAACAACATTGCTGCCTGTGTGTGCCTAGTGTATGTTGCTCAATAAATTCTTCATTCTAATGGGCAGTGGGCAGCACACAACTGCGCCCGGGGAGCAATTGGGTTTTAGGTGCCTTGCTCAAGGGTACTTTAGTTGCAAACCCCCCGGTGCTGGAATCGAACCAGCAACCTTTTGATTACTCATCAACCAATAGGACACAATTGCCTAAATTTAAGCAAATTAAGCAATTTTCTTTTTGCTAAAAAGCTATAATTCATGCATCAGATCATCTTTGTTTCTGCCTATAATATTTGTGCATGTTGTTCCTTGTTTCTTGTAACTGATGTTCTGGTTTCTTGCATTACCAATCATACATACAGGTAGCTGTATAAACCTGCTGGGTATCATTGCTTGCCACATCATCACCAGTGACTCCAGTCCAGCTGCAGAAAGCCATCCATCATAAATGTTTTCTCCTGATCTCCATGATCTCTCCTGACAATATATCTCGCTGAACATATTCCTGCATCTATATCCATTTACCTTGCTAATGAGACTAATTGTTGTTTAATTAATTATATAATATGCTAATTATTTGTTAAACATACCAATGACATGGCATCTCAAGAGTAGATATCAGCAAAGCGTTTTGTTAATTTTGGAGCACGAAAACAATAATCCCAGTGTAATTAAAACCATTGGCCCTCTGCATGACCTACTCATCCTAAATGTCATACTTTCATAAGAAATAACCATTTCCTAAAGTCTCTGTAAGTCTGTGTTCAGGAAGACAGGCGTGGATTTATTTCAATACAACATTACACTGCAAATGAGAGTCTTCCTGCTCATGAGCAAAAAGAACTCAGGACCAGGCTGAGAATGGGTGGGTGAGGAAACTCACAGGTCACTGGGTTCAATGAGGAACAGAGGGGGGACGGAAAGAAGGGGTCATGATGACTCCCAGTGTTAAAGATCCACTGTATAAGAAATGTTTGGGATAATTACAATTTTCTTTATAACTGACCACTTGTGTATGTTATGAGTTGTGTGAGCTACACATGCCTCTTATAAACTGTAAATATTAAATAAATGCAAGACTACCAGTCCAAAGTTTAAAACATTTACTGAATTGGTTTCTAGTGATGTACACTTTAATGTTTGCAACAATATTGTTTAAAAAGAATCCCAGAATGCACCTCATGAAGTCGGAAAGAATGTCCAGAGCGTGACTGAGGCAATGGCTGGCTACTACACTATGGTCACTGCATAATTCCCACAATTTCATGTGTGTTATTTCATAGTTTTGATGACTTTATGATTACTATTTTCCCCATTTTAGAAAAATAATAATGTATAATATGTAAGCAATTGTTTCCAACTTTTTGACTGGTGGTGCAAAACAAATAAGTGAGCCTCAAAAATCACATGCGTGATACAGCTGTATAAAATAATATGGCCTTTTTTGGAGAGTAAAGATAGATTCCACATTCAACAGAAGCCATCAGTGGATAAGACTTAGCCCAAGAAAAGCTTACCCATCCAGCCCCAAAGCACTGCCCGTTGTGTGTGGTAAATGACACACAATTGAGAGTGTAAACAAACTGTCTGGGAACGAATAAATCATTGCACATAGCTCATCAAAGTAAACAACCTGAGGTAAACAAGGCAGACAAGTGTTTCTGTCTCTAGGCAAAATAGTTACTAAAGATACAAAAAGACAAACTTCATTTGATTTGCTTAAGACCTAATCTGGGTTGGGTTGCGTGACAGCCGACCGAGAAAATAAATGATCTGGATGGTGGATTAAACTGGAAGAAAAACACTTGGAACGGATAGCTAATTTTCTGTCCAAAAATGATCAGGCTAAAATTTGAGCAAAGCTGGATTGTATCTTTTGTCCATTACAATGGTATTTTGGCTGAACACATGAAGACATTCAATTTTTTTGTGTATTTGATATTGTTTAACAAACGTGCTGTCTATCAGTAAGAAAAACAGAACAAGAGGTGAAAATAACATCTGAAGGCTGAAATAGCAGTGCCTAAATGTTCGCTGACCCAGCCTTCATAATGGCCAATTGCCCTGCAATGTATTACCTGTAAATGACCCCGTTTTGGTGCAGGAACATGAGAGCTGAGGTCACCTCAGCAGCATAAAACCTGGAACGAGCTTCATCGAACTTGCGTGACCGCTGGATCTGGAACATTAGGTCTCCACCATTGACATATTCCATGACGAAGAATAAACGATCCTGAGGAGAGACAAATTGAGGACAGGTTAATTAATTGGCTAATTCTATAATGACTACAATTGTTTAATTATAAGTACAATTTATTACAAGACCCTTAAGTACACACAATATTGTAAAAGTTCTTGGTTTATTTCAGAGAAAGTTTGACGTGATTTTGAGTAATGACTCGCAGTTCAGAAAGTCAAGAACTGCTTTAATTCAGAGAGTGAGTTGTTAAACTAACTTGCTATCTTATAACTTTTTAATTTATTTTAAAAATGTCTCATAATACTCACAATTTCTATTATGACACAGAAAACACTGCCAGGGTGTTTAATTACAGAAAAAAATAATGTATTTTGTTCATATTTTAAAACAATAAAAACACAGCAGGTAGCCTTTTTTAATAGCACTTTTAAATCTAATACATAGACACATTTAAATGAAAGGAAGTTTCGGAGTCAGTGGCAGACAACACATGCCTGCTGATCACAGATCAGCGAGAAGCATCCAGCTATTTTCAGAAAACATGAACCCGTTGCCCTGTTCTGCAGAATAGAACATAACTCATTATCTTCAGTGGGTCATGCACATCGTTGCATAGATTCTAGATATATATCGTACCCACACATACTGCAGGTCCAGCTATGTGACTCATGTCCTAGTCAGCAGACGTCCAAACATACAGGAAATATGCTATACTGTTTTACCAATCAGTGTGACATTGTTCCAACAGCATTTAGGTAACCATCAAGAAGAACCTGTTTAACGCAGTAGCTGAAGAATATGAAGAACGCTGTGTAGGTTTTATGAGGGGAATTACATGAAAGCAAATTATCCGTAAATAACGGAATCTTTCTAAATAATCTATTGAAATTACTTACTCAACATAATCTTCAGAAAATAGAAAAGGCAGTTTACACCAAATTCAATGTGCCTATACAGCATGAAAGTAGGCTAACACTTTTTCAACCAAAAAAATGAACACTGAATTTGATGTCAGTTATTCTTCTTCTACACATCATATATTCACATCTGACTGAAAAGTAATGAACTTAATTGGCATAAACAAAACAAACTAACTAACAAAGTAAATCATTACAGTACAACATATCAGACTCTATGCTGTTTTTGTCCCAAACCAGAAACACTGACTCAACCAATAGATCTGAAGTGGAATTATCTGTCTGGCTGAACAGTGGAAGACAGAAAACGTGTTTGGAAAACTAGTTTGAAATCAGTCACTATGTTTTGCAGTTCCATATAGTGTTGCTAGGGGCACCAAAACTTGCCATTCTTTTGCATGTGTAGGATATTGCCATTAGAATTAAATATTTCTATATGTAGACAAGGAATGATATATTTGAAATAAATATATAATTAACAGAATGGTGTGAGAATTGGGTGAACCAGTACAGGTCTAATTTGATTGCCTTACTTTGGTGATATGAAAATTGGTTATTTGAAATCATGACTTTGAAAAGGTAATCTTATGTAATTGTGAGGCAGCCTGCCTCGCCTTGTCCCTTTGCAATGAAAGCGAATTTAAACAGGATGCTGAAATAGTTTGTTTAAAATGTGCCCAGAGTCACAGCAAAGGCCCACCCAATCAAATGCCAATAAACATTTCCTGCCTCTAATTAGAAATGTACAGATACTGGCGTCCCCGCGCCGTGCAACAGAAAAGGCTTGATGGACAGATAACCGCCAAGACCCAACACGCTGCTCTGGAGCGTATCATCTGGGCTTCAATTGGGCTACGCTGCATATGGTATGAATGAGTGCACACCTTACACAAAACACACAAATACATACAAACTTGTAACAAACAACCAACCTTTTGCATTACAAACAAACATTCTTTGCACTACATTCTAAGAGGTTTTCTTTTTTAAATCAATATGAAACTTTATATAATCTAAAGAAAGTGCTACAAAAACTGGGCACCATTTTTACGTGTTAGTTGCCGTTCCCCATCATGAGATTAACACACTTTGCATCATCTTAACAAATGGTCAGTTTGTGAAGCTGATAGCGACAGAAAATAATCATAATTTCAGTACAGAATGTCTTGTATGTGGCCCTGGATATTAATAAAAAATGTTTATCCTTAAGTCCAAAGCTAAGAAATGCTTCTAAAATGCTTTTATTTTGCTATTCAGTAACATTTATAGTTAAAGATTTGTCCAGATAAAGTTTAAGTATACATGCTTTGCAAGCACCACTATTTCATATAGTGCATTTTGCTTTTGGCAAGCACCACCAATAAAAACTCTTGGTTTTAATGATCCTCAAACTTCCAAAAAACAAGTTTCAGTTATTCCCAGAGTATTTTGTGGGTTTTTTACACTGGTAGTAATGTAGTTTGGATTAATCCATTCATCATTCACAAGAAATAGTGTCACAAATATGTTAAATAGTGTTTAGGTATATTTAGCATTGAAATATTTGCATTTAATGAATGCATTTAATGAATTTGTACATTAAATGCATTGACCTTGGGTTTGATGTGAGTAGTAAACACATACACACACAGCTGTGTCTGACCAATGTCTTTAAACAGATGCTGTTTCCTTCCAAGAAGTTGTCAGTGTTTATGCTTCATCCATAATGTCCATCAATAGAGCAGGAGTTTCTCTTATATTCTAGAAAGAGAACAATAAACAGCACTGATGGATGTCTCTTTACACAGCTTAAACCTCAGAGACCTCAGCCTCTCTCTTTCCATCATAATGTTCCTAATTGGCCTATTTGTGTGCTTTTTCAGGTTTAAGCGTGTCACTATGTTAAATATAAAAAGCTGTGTTTGAGAACACACAGTTCTGTGAGGAATGTTTATACAGAGAAAAGCTTATTAAGCCCAGTATAGAGGAGGGTGATGAAAGCACATGAATGCTGGGAAAACACTGCTTAGTGAGCACCTGATTTGTCAACACTACACCACAATTTTGGGATTGAGTCATGAGATGATCCAATGTCTCTACAGTTACATGATGCAGCCCAACACTATACACAAATATACAATACACAGTTATTACACACTATACACAAATATTTACTGTATACTCACAGTTTAAATCACTGACACAATAAACAGTACAGACCTCTACTTTTCACACCATATTTGTAAAAACATGAGTAGTCATTTTTATAAAATACTTAAATAGTACTTTAAATTGTATTTTAAATAGTTTAAATTGTACTTTGTCTCTTTTAATATTTTCTGTATACCACAGTTCATGACAAATATAATCACACCACCGGATGACTAAACAGATGATTTTATGTGGATGGGCAAAATCTGTTTTCTTCGCTGTTCAGCCAATTTCTGAAAATCTAAGGGAAAAGATTTCCCGCTTTTTCTTTGATTACAGTAAAATGACACATTTCAACTGCCCACTTGGAGCAAAATTGAAACAGAATACAGCTGTTTTACAACAAACCCATTCTTTTCAAACCATCTCTGCTTTCATCACCCTGTAAAGCCCCAGATGATGTGGTAACAAATGTCTTCCAACCAAAGACAAATATCTCTCCACA
>JAZGTI010001847.1:28988-40520 GCA_036877585.1 Botia kubotai | reverse complement strand
CTCGTCATGGTCGACTCTACACCACCCGCTACCCGGAAGCAGTCCCTCTGCGGAAGGCCACAGCGAAAGCCATCGCCCAGGAGCTGTTTTCTGCTGCGAGCGCCGCCGTGGTCTTACCGGTTCGGGACAGGAGATGCAGTCGGTCCCGCCAGGTAGCAACATTTTGCGGGCACAAGTGCACCGCAACTGCACGCTCCACCTGACGGATCTCAACGTACCCCTTGGCAGCCCCCCCATTGAGGGTAGCGAGAGCGGAGGGAAAGCGGCTTCAGGCAGAAAAAGGTGCCTTCTACGACTTCTGAACCTCTGCGTGCACCTCCGGGAAGAAAGGCACTGGGGCGGGCGCTCTGGACTGGGTGGAAGATTCCACTCTAGCCCAATGGCCGCGGCTGCCCGGGCAAGCACGGCTGTCAACTCCAAGTCAGAGTCAGCCGGACCAACCCGTCCTGAAGGGGGGAGTCCAACGTCGTCCTCCGGCTGAAAGGAGAGCAGCCCACTCTCCGATGCAGCGAATGACATCCTGTTCTAATCCGAAGGGCCAAAAGTGATAACGGGCCCCACAGGGGGAGCCGCACTACCACCTGGCCGCTCAGATCTCGATGCAGTAGAGGACCGGGAGGACTGGCCCGACGGAGAGGTCTCCACCTTCACTCTCAGGTCTCCCAGAGTGCTAACCAGCTCTGGGGAGCAGCAGAGGGGGGCTCGATCTCCTGAGTCAAGAGAGAGCCGTGACCACAGCGTCGAGATGGGAATGCTCTCGCAACGAGGGCATGACCCCACCGTGAACGCTGCCTCAGCATGCTGTTTGCCCAGGCATGTGACACGGCGCTCATGGCCATCGGACGAGGTCAGGAAACGACCGCACCCAGAAACACACGGACGGAAAGGCATCTTTAAAAAGATGCACACCATCCATGGAACTCTTTAGGAAGGAAATTTTTTTCCACTAAAATATTCACCAAAGGAAATCGCTCGGCAGAACGCCAGTCTGCTGAAGCACACAGGGGAACCGCCGAAAACCGGAACAGAACCGCTGGCAAATGCAGTCCAACGCAGCAGAACGCTGACGGAATGCTGGCGAAATCCGCGAAGATGCAGAGCGAATGCAATTACACACGCTCGGCTCCGAAGCAAAAGTCTGAATGAAAGCGAGCGCTGGCCGGCTTTATACACCCGCTTCCGGGTAGGCGTGACGCGCAGCTCTCTTGCCCAATGCTCATTGGCTCTTTCCTCTCGGGCCAATGCCCATTGGTGCGTTTTTTTCTACGCGAAGGTGATAGGGCTCTCAAGCAAGACCCCATTCGTCAGTCAGTTGACGTAACGTCGAACGTGACTGACTGAAAGGGAACTGAATTTCCAAAAATAACACAGTTCAAAAGTTTACATATGCTTGTTCTTAATATTCTGTGATGTTACCTAAATTCTCAATGGCTGTTTTTATGTTTTGTGATAGTTTTTAAAGAGTTTCTATTATTGTCCTGAGCCACTAAATAATCTACTGGTCTCTAGAAAAATCTTCCAGGTCCTGCACAATCTTTGCTTTTCCTGCACATTCTTTGCTATATGCATCTTTTGCATATTTGACCCCTGTCCAGCATTGACTGTATGAGGTTAAGATCCACCTTTTCACAGTGAGAACAACTGAGAGACTCGTACACAACTATTACAACAGATACCAACATTCACTGATGCCCAAGAAGGCAATATGGTACTTTAAAAGGTCTATGTAAACCTTCGAGCAGGATGAGCAGTGTAAATATTATTATTTTAATATCTTATTTTTTTCATTTAGTAATGATGTAACAATGCCAAATTGTTGGACATTTTCAACTTATTTGGCAGCAAAAATCTTTACATTAATATTTTAAGTTTTGCAAACTAAAAATTTCGATTTATTTAAATGATTCACTATGTGTCTGTTTAATGTGATTGGTTGTTTTGAAATTCTGCCTTGACAAACGCACTTACTGGTGGATAACAGTAATTTTTTGGTCATTGAATTTGCTGACGCAGCAGGTTTCTCATTGGCAGGGAGAACAATCGTCTGCTGTAGCTCTCAAATGTCATATGCAATACTTTTGTTCTGTTCTTCTGTCTTTTAGGAGCTTAACAGCCATATTTGTCTTTGTATAAACAACAGCTGTAAACCCTTTTTAGAATTTCTCCTTTTATGTCCTTCTGTGTGCACAGATAAAAAATATCAGCATAAAAGTTTGTATTTGTGTTGTGAATACAGAATTTTCATCTTGGGTGAACTATTTCATTAAGGTAACAGTTGATCATTTAAACCCATGACAAGATGGTTTTAATCACTGTTGACTGTTCACAGCGACATAAGGGTTGAAAGATCAGGTCATGAGACTTTGGTCTGCCATGACCTGACGTGTCATTATTCAGTTTAATTCTTTTTTTGTGTACTCTGATAGTTTGGATAGTTTGAAGCTAGATTTTCTTAAATTTCTATTTTACACTGCAGCAGAGAATGTCAGAAATCCACTGCTTTCAATGAGTGATTAAAGAAAAGAGAGAAATGTCAAAATGACACTTCCTCACACAGTCAAAAGTTGTAACTTTTTCTCCAGAACACTCTGAACAAGGCATCTGTTGACCCAATGATAATTTCTAAATTTCTAGTGTTAGTCCACTTCAGGTGCTTTATGAATTCCAATTGACTGTGTTTCTACCTGGTTTAAACTCTCCACACCTAAAGTCCATCTTATGCATTCCTATCAGTCAAACTTTATGTCAGAGTCCAGTGTGCAAGCACTCGTAGTTTCAATACACAAGTTAATCCTTATAGCAATGCTTAGAGTATGCCATAAGCCCTTCTTTCTAAAGGAATGTCCTGGATTCAATACAAGTTGAGCTCTGTGGAAAAGCACAGAAACAGGATAAACATAAAAGTAAACCATTAGCAGGACAATGTAGACAACTTTACAGGTCAAATAACACTTATTTCTGTATGGAATAATTAACAAATTTAATTGTAAAACTTCCAGAATGCCTCCCTCAATAGACTTTTATTATAGGTACATTAATTAATATACGTTTTGTTTGCTTTTACAAACTAAAAGACAAAATAATTTTCTGTGGAAGTTAAGGCATGTCACAGATGTTGTATACAGCTGGTTTAGAACCATGGACCAACTCGATTCCCAACACAATTAGGAATTGAGTTGGTGGCCTGACATGCAAAGTTTTGGTTTATACATACACATAAAACACACACACACACACACACACACAGACGTTTACTTATCTAAATGGGGACATTATATAGACTTAAATTGCTTTTATACACAGCCAATTTTTAACAACAACAACCCCAGCAAACCCCCCACCCACTCCCCGACAAACACATACTTACCGCATATGAACATACGTTTCATGAATTCAGCCTAGATAAGGCAGTCAAACTAATACTTCAGCCATTGTCAAGTGTAGTGCTTTTGTGACCCCCTCCTCCCACATACACAGACAGTTAAATCGGTTGATTTGACTACATTCTCTGCAATTACAGACAAACATATGGGTGAAGTTCCACATTTGTAAAATGGGGGGTGGGGGGATACATTGTCTGTGTCACTGTCTCTCAAATTATTATCTCTTTAAAGGCACCCATTGTCCTCAGGATACTGTGAAAAAAGGTAAAAGCAGCTAGAGAATGATTCAGAGCACTGGAGTGAAACTGGCTGCATATTAGCTTTTTGCTGAGGGAGAAAAAAATCAATACGGCTTTACAGGGCAGGGCAGACTGACCCACATCCAGAAAAAAGCCTGGCTTTTACCCACACCCTGGTCTGTGTGTGTGTGTGTGTGTGTGTGAACATGGTGAGAGAGGGAGGGTGCCCTGCCCTCCTTTTACTTCCTGATTTCATGAAGACTGATTCTAAGTGACGCAAAAACCATAAAAGAGCAAAGCTAACTGTCAGTCTTTATTAGATTGGACATACAGAGTTAGACAAAGAGAAAACAGCCTTTAACATTACCCCTAATTATCATACAGGCCTGGACCTGGTCTCACCTGAACAATTTGTCTTGAATGGTTGAAGCCACAGATTTAGCCTGCAAGTATCAGCTTGTTTGACGCTATCTTTAGTATTAGCCATCCAAGTGAAGCTTAAGCTAACATGTGTATTCAGCATGTTGATATGGAGACCGTGGTTCTCATCACTTAGCCTCAGCAACTGCAGCCATTCTCACATTAAGGGTTTGTGTGAAAGGTGACTCCGGGTCATGGAGGAACTCCCGGTCTTGGGCTTAGACGTCTTTCTGGGGCTAGAGGGGGCTCATAACCCTCTGTTGGGGGGTCAGAGAGGGTTTTGCCCCAACCCCAATGAATAGAAAACCGAGAACTTGTAATAAGTCACATGTGTGTTTTTTTATTCCCACACTGACAGCAATCTTATGATAATATATATGAGGCCAACAAAAGAGACACAAAAGAAATTCACATAACGTTCATCGTATGCTGTATGTTGTATGGGCATTTTGGATGCTACCATTGGTAATGAGAAAATACATTTTCTTGTGTTCTGTCTGATGCACAGTCATATAACACCAAACAAAGCACCTCAGAGGGGAAAGTCAATACAGTCTGTCACCACACACAATTATCACATGGGAAGAAATGCAACATTCAGATCAATAAGACTCTCATCACACCCAAACCTCAATCACTCCATACATGCCTGTATCAGCAGAGCTGTGAAAACAAACCACTATTTTGTATTTTGAAAGGGAAATGTCAGTGGTGTTTGCCTATTGTAAAACTAACAAATATTAAGCTTTTTGAGGGTGGTTGGCAGGGCATTGCTATGCTATTGCTGAAGTGTTCTGAGAGGTTTTCAGTATGTTGTTATGTGGTTTATAGGGTGTTATACATATTTTTAAACTCATCACTGCTATACATTTGCTTTAGTGTTCTGGATGGTTTCTAGGGTGGTGATATATGGTTGTCTGAGTAGGTACACTCAATGGTTGTTGATGTGCTTTTGTGGTTGATTTGGTAATTTAGGTGGTTGCCAGGGTATTAATATGCTGTTATTTAGGTGTTATGAGTGCTCATTAGTATATTGCCGTAGTGTTCTGGGTGGTTCCTGTGGCATCACAATGGAATTGTAAGTGTTTTGAGTACTTGTTAGCATGTTGTTGTTTGGTTTATAGGGTGTTGGGGGTTGTCAGGGTATTGCTATGCAGTTCCAAAGGTGTAGCTCTTTGGTTACCAAGGTGTTGTGGTGGTTGCCAGAGTGCTTTAAAACAGTGAGTGAGGTGCATTTGTTTATCAACTGTGTCATGTACACTTGGACAAGAGAGATTAGGCTTGTATCTCGACTAAGCAATACCTATAGCAGCTTGATTATAGCCCAATTACAGCTGCCCATGTTAACAGTGTGTATTTATACCATTCCACTATATTACCTGAAACCTGTTCACGTTAGGGGTGTATGATATATATCATGTGTGAAAATATCTTAATTGTTCTTTTAAGAATACGTGAAATTATGTTATTGAGTATGTCACTTGCACATGATGCAGCACATTAGAGACACCGCACAAACAGCAGACAGCAACAGCTGAAGAGATGTTATTTGAAGAATTTTTTAACTTTGTTGATAAATACAGAAAAAAATCCAAATGGATTTTATTTTATAGCCACAATCCACAGCTCTGACGTGGGAACATTTGGTCTTAAAATGTGAGTTGAACGAGCAAGTCAACTTTGTATAGAATCACTGGCAACGAAAAGAGCAAAACAAACTAACCTAAAAAGTTGTCTAAAACATAATCATCCCAGCCAGTTATTAGAGCTGAGAACAAAACCTTAGCTGAAGATGAGTCCTCCAGACAGTTAACTATTATAAACATGACAGTGTGAAATGGCACATGTTTATAGATCAAAAAACTCGCTATATAAAATCAAGAAGCTGTGAAGCCATGTTTCACTCCTTGTGTTTGGCATTAGTTTTGACAAGAATTTTTACTTATATGCTACACAGGTCATTGTACAGCAGAGCAGTGTTTTGTATTGTTTTTACTTGAACGCTTTAATTTGGAAATTATGAAAACCTCTTTTTCTTCAATCTGTTGTTTCCAAGAATAATATTAAAAGTCAAAATTTTACAACAAGTGTAAAAGGGAGATGGTACAGTGTAATACTTTTACAAACATTTTGGAAGGAAGGATGCAAAATATTGTCTGATTATCCTTATAGGCAAATACCATAAAAATTGTAACTTAGAAGCATGCTATTGAAAACTAATTTTTTTGTACTTGTGTGGACAGTAGACTAGGCAGCTCACTAGAGTTTCCAACAGAGCTGTTCAGAGATGTTGACATGGAAGTGTGTATGTGTGTGTGTGTGTGAGAAAGAGAGAGAGAGAAAGAGTGAGAGACTAATAAAAGCAGCTCTCTTTGCAAGCTAGGACTAGTGGCATTTGACAGCTTTCACAACTTTGGGTTATGTGGATGTTCTCAAAACTTACCCTGACAGAGTACACACACACACATTTGTAAATCTAAACGAAGACATGCCTATTGTTTTGATTCAAAGTGCATTTTAATTAAACAAACTAACCCAAACGCTAACCCTACCTCTAAACAAAACGCTTTGTATTTTTAAAACAGTAGTTTAAAAAATAGGTTAAAATTGGACATTTGTTTTTCCAGTACACACAAATGCATGTAATTATTTTAAAGCAATAAAATAAATAATACAAGCAATAAAAAAAAGTTTACTATTGTTACATTATTGTCTGTTTCCCTGTCTTTTATATTTCACTATGATTACCCTCTTGAGTGCTAATTACTAGCTCCACCCCCTTGTTAACCTGTTAGCTTTGATAGTCCTATGTTTGCATGTATGTGTGTTTGGTCCTATTACCTGTGATTATTGCTTTTGTGGATTTTAATGATTGTTTTAGTAAAATCCGTAAATGTTAAATGCACCTGTTTTCATTGCCTGCCTGTCTCCAATTGTAACAACAATGTTAATAACATATTACTTATTTTTGTGTTAAGACAATTAGAATTTGGATGCTTAATTTTTTTGTCCTTAGAATCCTAAGATTTATCAAGCACATACAAAAACACACATCCCCTAACACTATATTAAAACATTTTATTTAACAAAAAGGTTGTAGTATTACAAATAATCTGTTGACTTACACACACACACATTAATACAATGCCCATGTAGAGGAGCACAGATGTGAGGAGCACAGATGTGTCTGAGAAAGCAAGGGCGTCCCCAGAACCCTGTGTCTCAACCCCAAAACTTTGTGTGTGTGGTTATCCTTTATGGTACTATTGGTGTGTCCTAACATACACACATGCATACATGCATACCGGAATCGCATACTGTGACAATATGTACTCAATTGGGTTAAGTACCTATTATCGACCATTCAAACAGTAAGTTCCTTATGGTATCCTTATAATATAGTATAGTATGCATTTCGGACATATTACATTTGCCTTGTTTTCATTGTCATGTGACCTGCATGTTTATTTACCTATGACGTACTAACAACAGCTACGATAGTAATTCACTCAGTTGTTGTTAAGCGTACAATTTAACCCTGAGGAATCAAGTTTTTGATATCTTATATAGCGGGTCTAGCGTTGCGTGCAGCATAAGTTAAAAAAGCACCAACGCAGGTGTCAGCCAATTAAATTGCCTTTATACAATACCCTAGTGCAGACGCACTCATGCAACACCGGAAAACAAAGGAACCTCATAACATAGGACAAGCTAATAATTGTGGTGGGTAATCACCCTATTCTTAATGATCAGTCTTTCTATACATAACAGGACTCATACCTGAAGGACCAAGCCTGGTAGGAGGTGGCAGAGGCAGTTGGTGAATCTGGTGTGTATTGAACTTGTGTTCAATACACACTGGTGTGTTATGTCTGTGTACTCTGTTTATCATTGAATAACAGCTAGCATAGGAAAGCATGTAGTTGCAGAGAATAGCGTGTTTTACCACAATGGCAGCATAGCATATCATGCAGAGTCTAAACTGGCGCACTATCCATTAGCCAAATTAAATTGAAATTAAAGTGTTTCAACTTCAGATACAATTATTTAGTTTTGAGTGGCTGGTGAATTTAACCATTTACCTGTCAATTACCTAATAGTTGGTAAATGTGATTGGCTGTCACTATGGCAGTCACATTAGCACCAAGCTTTGGACACGCCCTTAATCAAGCACTGACGCCAATGCCCCAGGTGAATGTAAGGGAGAGAGGTAGTGTGTTTATGATGTCAGACCGCTGTGTGTTTGTATGTTAGGTCTGTTTACTGAGGGGAAAAACACGACAACCACACGTTCACTGGCACAACTTGCACACACCAGTTTAAATGTCCACGTTACTCTGCTCAGCTCTTCTGTCCTGACATGTTGGTCATGATACAGATCTTTTCAATTTGCTGTAGCTGGGAGCTAAAGAAAGACACCATCTGACTGGCTTTGAGATAAACTTCTGTTCGTCCAGCGAACTAATCATCTGCATGTAAGGAAGTGTACAATACCACTGACATATGGTCCATACCATTTGGACATGTACTTTTGTAATATTACGTTTGTTTGTTTTGATAACATGTATTGTAGTATTGAAATTTAGTTCTTCTGCAGAGCCTCTCAAATCAACAGTTCTTCACATACACAAGCACAAGCAGCTCTGTGCAGTAAGGCTCGCAGCGGTGGCTTGTGTGTTTACATCAACACGGAATCAACCACCGTCCTCAAAATCGGAGTATACATTCCCCCCAGTGCAAGTGTAAAAGACGCGCTCTGTGAACTGTATGGGGCTATTAGCAAGCTGCAGAATTCAAACCCTGACGGACTGTTTATTGTTGCTGGAGATTTCAACCATGCAAATCTCAAGTCAGTACTTCCTAAATTCCATCAGCATGTGGACTTTGCAACGAAAGGGAAGAACGTGCTGGACCTTGTTTACACAAACATCCCGGTGCGTACCGTGCAGAGCCCCACTCCCACCTCAGCTACTCAGACCACATCTCCATTATGCTAATCCCAGTATACAGACCGCTAGTCAGATGCTCCAAACCGGTTCTGAAGCAGGTGAAAACCTTACCAGCAAGAGCCATCTCTGCTCTTCAGGACTGTTTCGAACACACTGACTGGCACATGTTCAGGGAAGCGGCAACTGACGGCGACTTCACCAACTTGGAGCAATACGCAACATCAGTGACCAGTTATATCAGCAAGTGCATTGATGACATCACCATCTCCAAGACCATCACCACACGCTCCAATCAGAAGCCATGGATGACTGCAGAGGTGTGTGTGCTTTTGAGGACCCGAGACTCCGCCTTCAGAGCAGGCGACAGGTGGTCCTAAGAACAGCGAGGGCCAAACTGCCCAGAGGTATAAGAAAGGCAAAGCGCACACACACACACAGAAAATCCACAACCATTTAGGGGCCAGAAAAGACATACGACACATGTGGCAGGGCATCCAGGCCATCACCAACTACAGGACAACATCACCTGCCTGTGACAGTGATGCTTCCTGAATGCGCTAAACAATTTCTACACTCGGTTCGAGGCACAGAATGGCATGACGATGAGGAAGACCACCCCTCCTCCCAATGACTGTGTCTAACCACGGCCGATGTGAGGAAGACGCTACACAGAGTTAACCCGCTGCTGGTCCAGACAACATTTCTGGCAGGGTGCTCAGAGGATGTGCAGACCAGCTGGCAGATGTTTTCACAGACATCTTCAACACTTCCTATCTCAATGACTACCGTCCCGTTGCACTCACAGCCATCATCATGAAGTGCTTAGAGAGGCTCGTCATGAGGCACATCAATCCCCTTCTGCCCCCCTCTCTGGACCCCCTGCATTTCGCTGCAGTGTTACCACTTATGTTTACCTTTTTAACGGAACTGTGTACTGGTTGGTGCTGCACTGGGACTTACTATGCCCATAGTCTGTCCCAATAGTCATTGTACTGTCTTGTGCTGTCTGCGCATGTTTGCACTTGTGCACTTTGTGTATAAATTATGGAGTCCCTTGAAGTTCTGTGATGTTCAGTGTTTATCTAATGTAGCACCTTGGCCCTGGAGAAATGTTGTTTCATTTCATTATGTACTTGTATATGGCTAAAATGACAATAAACTGCACTTGAACATATACCAGACAAGCACTATGATCTTCACACTGTGTAACTGTGGTCTGTATGTTTGTTACAGTAAAAGCTGCCCTGTAAATGTTTTACTGTAAATTTACTGCCACTTCCCTTACCATTGACTTACCCAAACACACTATCTGAAAAGGCCATAATCATCATTGTGTGGCGTGTAATGGTGCTGTAAAGTTTAAATCAGACTGGCCATCTGAGGAATCTTCCCACAGTGTGTAACGTTCATGATGCCCAACACACCCATTCTCTTAACTTTATTCAAAAACAATGGGTATGTCATCATTTAATGTTCATTACTATAGCCTAATCCAAACCCTGCTTCTACCTTTAAAAGAAAATGAAAAAACTAAACTAAATGCATACCTCTGGTGTAAGTAAATCCACATTTAGGTCTTTGACATTCAGTCTTTGACATTCTGCTTGAAAATATTTTTCTAAAAGCATTTCTGTCTTGATTTTCTGTATATTTTTATGTGCTGTCAACCTGTGGCTCCTGTTGAATGTGGTATGATGTCAGTCATGTGATCTGTCATCATTATGATATCACGGCTCACTGCGCCTCGAGCTTCAACCTTAAACACTCTCCCACAGCCCTTATCTCCTGTCAGATAAAAAATGAGTGAAAGCCATGTCAAATTTGACAAAATCAAGGTGCAATAAACAATATGCTAGTTTCCCAGCATTCGTGACTGAGACCTGTTGTCTGATGATAATGGCTGGATCAGGTCTTTTTATGTTCATATTTTGTTGTTGATATATTTTTTCTCGTTTAATTACATACAGATGCCAGAGCTTTCATCAAAATGTGATCTGCTGCATGATATATTTTATGCTCTGCTGTATAACTGTATACCATGATGTGATATAATGTGCAAAGATGGTAATACTCCAAAGTTTCCATATCATAGCAACAAAATCAATAGAAGAACAAATGATAACTCTTAAATCAAAACCTGTTTTTTCTATTGATCGTGACCAGTTAATGCACACCTAAAAAATCATTTCAGATTGAATACAATTTAAGATCTATGGACAGCATCTGTTGCACAGGAAAAACATGCTTCTTCAAAACATGCTGATCTGTGTTTAATAGCACATAAAACTAAAGCAACACTATATAACTTAAGTGATCTCAGATATCCATTTTTGGATTGTTATTGTGTTTGTGTGTGCTTTCCAATTACATAACACCATAGGCAACATGTGATGTGTAAATTTAGTTTCCAGCTGCGTTCTGAAATCTGTTCAGGGTTCAAGTGGAAATGGCTCACAGCCTCACATGTTTAAAAGGCATTAAGTGGCACATGAGGGGTTTATGGGTTAAACCTGCATTACAGATACCTGCTGTGTGTGTGTG
>JAZGTI010001847.1:12818-28982 GCA_036877585.1 Botia kubotai | reverse complement strand
GAGTGTGAATACCTGTGCAATATTTCAATCACATTGTTTTCAAATTGTTGTGATGTTATTACATTTCTACATGTATTAGCCTTTAAATTTGCATGTGCAGTTTTTGAAGGGCTTTAAGAAAAACATGAAAGAAAGGATATCAAAAGTCTTCAAGCAGGAAGTACAATCTAGCAATCTGCAACTCCAAGCATATTGACATTTGAAGGTGTTTGACACTGTAGTCTCTTTGTTGTGGCATGCATAGAGCACAGAGTGGAGGGTGGAGCTGGAATGGGGGATGATTAAGAGGAGCAGCAAGCGAGCGAGAGCGTCTGGGGTTATTGGTAGGTGTTTCTGGGCCCCTCTGGCAGGAGCAGCTGGAGCCTCTAAATGAGTACTGGGCTTGATCATGCACCGCTCACTCTCTCTGGCCCCTCCTCTGAGATTAGCTGCAGGTGAAACTTACTGCCAGTCGGCCTTCTGCCACCCTGCCATCAGACTTTTGTCCTCCTACTCTTAACTATAACATGCACAGTGCTGCTCTGCAAACATGCCCGTGATAATAGTGTGTTTCTGAGTGTCTGTGATGGGTTTCATCTGTTGACTATAAAATTGTCCACATATCCTAAACATACCTACAGACACAAACTATCGTTTTTCTCTTATAGATTTTCTCTGCTCTGGGTTTGGAATTTTTTATCCATGTAAATTCATGTTTCATTTAATGTTTTTATAGTAATTATCATATTACTTTATACTATCAACAAGAAACAATGCTATTACTATACTATAATATTGTGTATATTAATGTTAATATATTGTACTATATCAAAGTTATATCAAAGTCTCAAAGAATTTGTGTTTAAATGTAAATATTTTTACATAATTACTGCATATTTTTTATTTGTTTACTTATACAATTATTTAATTTTATAACATTTACCATTTTTTTAAAATGTCCCTGACACACACACATCAACTCTTTAAAGAACTATTAGCCAACATGAAGTAGACATTGACTGTTTTTTTGTGCATGGGATCCCAGGGTGGTTTGGGATTTCTCCTTGGTTGCAGGCCTGGGGGAGGACCAGTAACTGAGCCACCAGCCGAGGGAGCTGTACCAATTACACTGTTAGGATAAATGTAGTGCCATGCATGGATTGTGGTACTTAACAAGCGGTATGAAGGCAAGATTCACCAGGGTATTTTAAATGGAAGGAAATTTAAAATTAGATTTATGGGACACTTAAAAATAGTGAGCAACTGATTTCCATCCCCCACTCCTTTTTTTTATAAAAATGATACATCTACAGAAAAATTAAAAGCTGTCCCCAATGCAGCATCCCAACACAAATTGACAATTTCAATCTTGTGGCATAATATCCTCATGGTCTTTTCTCTTTGTCTCTCCATCGGTCCTTCTGACCAACAGTGACATAATAAATTAAGCCTTAACTAAATCTGAGTTATTCTAACACCTATGATGCGATTATTTTAATTAATAGCACAACATACCTGCTGTCAGTCTAATCTTCTAAGGAACAGTGATATCAACTCTAATGTCTTTCAAGCATTTTCTATATCACACATTCTATATGAGATTAATCAGATATTTGCATCTGTGTGCCCAAAATGCCAGTGAACTTGAACTAAATTGTGTGATAATCAAAAATGATTGTAAGGAAAATTTACTAGCCATTTTTTTATTATTTAAATTTTTTTTTATTTGTCCAGCATGAAATTTGTTTGCAGTTGTGTGTGATTTACTCGTAGAGGGTTACTTTATATCCTCCTTTATTGATTCAACAGATAATAATGGGACACCAATGATGATGACACCTATGATGATGTTGTGTAGTTCGGTTTCTGCTGCTGTTTCTCTTAATGGGACACACAGCCAGAGTTGATTGAACTAATGATAACTAGAAAATATTAATAAGAAAGATATGTCATTCCAGTTTACATGGAGAAAGAAGATAATTTATAAAAGAGGATAATATGGGATTTACGATAATACCATAAAATATCTGAACACTGTATAATAAAAGAGAATGGGAGAAAAAGAAAAAATGAAATACTCTTTAGGACTGGAGTTAGATCAGAGTATATTAAAAGCAAATAATCAATTTACGAAACCCCAAGCCAAGCTGAATGTCAGCAGTCTCTCTGTAACAAGGAGTCAGACGAGTTAGGATCCATATGCAGCTTATTTTATTAGAAAGGTCAACAGGCAGGGTTATCAACAGCAAACAAGGGTAGCAGAGGCAAAACAGTAGAGTAATCGTAAACCAGACACAAGTTGGGGCAGGCAGCAAACAATCAATGTCCAAAACACAATCCAAGGTCGAGACAGGCAGCAAACAATCAACAAAGGTTAAACTATCCGGTTAAACTAAAATCATAGGCAGGCGGAGAACAATCGATAAACAGTAAACAGTCCAGATCATAGACGAAAAACCAGCAGGGAAACAACAGGGTAAAACGCTTAGAATTGATGCACATGGCAAATCAAGACTTAGCAATGGGTAGCAAATGGCAAATGTCCGGTTTATAAAGGCAGTGCTAAGGATGAACAGGTGGCAAACAGAAAATGATGAGCAGCAGATGAGTTGCATTGTGGGAGATGTAGTTCGTCAGTATTTAGGGTCCAGGATATCAACTGCATTGACCCAAGACCTCTCCTCTGGGCCGTAACCCTCCCAGTCCACCAGATATTGCAGGAGCAGCTCGTGGACTCTGTAGGCCTCCTCTCCGTCGACCATGATTGGGGGGGTCTGTTCTCTGGGTGTTTCCTCAGCCTCCCCGACCAGGCCACCAGCGGGTTTCAGGAGGAACATGTGGAAGGTGGGAGATATAGCAGGTAGTTAGCAGGTAATCTTAGATGAAAAGATACTGGGGTAATTTGTCTGATAATTTGGAAAGGACCAACATACCTGGGGCTGACTTTTCTGCATGGGAGCCTAAGTCGGGGGTCCTTGGTTGATAGCCACGCCCACTTTCCAGGAGCATAAGCAGGACCAGGTACGATGAGCATTGGTCTGCTGGGTCTGTCTTCTGACGGCATGTAGGAGATGAGTGTGGGCCCTGTCCCATATCTCTTCGCTTCTCTGAAGCCATTCTGTTATTGATGGGAGCTCTGTGGGCTCGCCAGACCAGGCAAACAAGGGAGGCTGGAAACCGAGTACACATTTGAAGGGGCTTAGTCCAGTTGAGGGCTTAACTAAAGAGTTATGTGCATATTCGGCCCACACCAAATATCTGCTCTAATCAATTTGGTGCTCCTGACGGTAAGACCTTAACAACCGTGTGACTTCCTGATTAAGGCGCTCAGGCCTTAGGGAATCGATCGGTTATTGTAAGGATAGTGGTATGACCATGTGAACTGGGTAAATCCATTATGAAGTCAATTGCAATGTGTGACCTGGGTCGTTGGGGTGTTGGTAGGGGTTGTAAAAAGCCTGCGGGTAGCTGTCTGGGAGACTTCAAGCTTTGACACACGGCACATTGATCAATGTATTTAACTGTATCCGGAGTGAGAGGCCACCAGTAATTTTGCTTGAGAATCTCTGCCGTAGCGGTAATACCTGGGTGACCAGAACTGGGTAGATCATGAACAAGCGAAATCAGACATTTCTGAAAGGGCTCAGGTACGAAAGTCAGATTGGGTGGGTATGATGGGGGGGGGGATTCTGACTGTTGGCCAGATTAATCTCTGTGGATATATCCCATTGCACAGGAGCTAACAATAATTTTTCGGGGATAATAGGTTCATGATTTGGAGGGTTAGGTGTTACCTCAGCCTGGCAAGAGAGAAAATCAGCCTTGGAGTTCTTTGAGCCAGGGCGATAAGTAACAGTAAATTGAAACCTGGTGAAAAATAAGGCCCATCTAGCCTGTCTGGGGTTAAGCCTCTTGGCAGAACGTAAGTATTCTAAATTCTTATGATCGGTTAGAACCGTAAACGGGTGAGAAGCACCTTCTAACCAGTGTCTCCATTCTTCAATAGCTAACTTCATAGCCAAAAATTTACGGTTACCCACGTCGTAGTGAGAGCTTTCGGGAGAAGAACGCACAAGGATGAAGTTTGGCAGGTGAGCCATGACGTTGAGATAGTACGGCGCCAACACCTGTGTTGGAGGCATCTACCTCAACTATGAATGGAAGGTCTGGATTGGGGTGCTTGAGAATAGGAGCGGATGTAAAGCGATTCTTTAATTCAACAAAGGCCATCTCAGCCTGCAGGGTCCATTTTAATTTACTGGTGGTCTGTTAGTTAATGACGTAAGTGGGGCAGCGACTGAACTAAAGGCTCTAATGAATCGGCAAATAGAATTTCTGGGCTTTACAAATAAAAATTTGTAAAGCCCAGAAATCTTTGTAATTCCTTCATGGTTTTAGGTTGTGGCCATTTAGAAACGGATTCTACCTTTCTCTCATCCATAGCAACACCATCTTGGCTAATAATATATACCAAAAAAGATGTGCTAGTGTGATAAATTTCACATTTCTCTTGCTTAACGTAAAGCTGATATTCAAGTAAACATTTTAGTGACATGTTGAATGTGTTCTTGAAGTGAATTAGAATAAATCAGGATATCATCAATATAAATTATGATGCACGTTTTCAGCATATCTCTAAACACGTCGTTCATGAACGACTGGAAGACCAAGGGACTATTAGCTAGACTGAAAGGCATGACTAGGTACTTGTAATGACCAGACATGGTAGAAAAAGCAGTATTCCATTCATCCCCTTTTCTAATTCTTACCAAATTCTACGTGCTACGAAGGTCAAGTTTCGTATAGTATTTGGCTGAACAAAGTTGTTCTAGAGTGGCTGGTACTAAAGGTAACATATATCGAAATTTGATAGTGACCTTATTCAGCGCACGATAATCTATACATGGTTTCAACCCCCCATCCTTCTTTTTTACAATAAAGGATCCTGCGGAATAAGGGGAATTCGAAGGCCTGATAAAACCCTTGGTTAACTCCTCCTTGATGTACTCTGTCATAGCCTCAGATTCAGGTCGAGATAAAGGGAAGATGCATCCCTTAGGGGGACTGCACCGGGAACCAGGTCAATAGCACAGTCAACTAATCGGTGTGGGGGAAGTTGAGAGGCCTTTTTACTAAGCACCTCTAAAAGGTCGTGATATTCAGTGGGAATGGTGTTAGTTTGAGGTGGTGAATGAATTTCCGGAATTATAGGTTTGGTAAAGTGACAAACCTTCTTTAAACATTGATCGTGGCAATTAATGCCCCATTGCTGTAACTCTCCCTCTCTCCAAGAAATGACTGGTTCATGCTGCCTTAACCATGGTAAACCTAAGATTATGGGATGATTGTGAGAGGTAATGACATAAAATTTAATCTCCTCTGAGTGGAGTTCTCGGTCAGCGGAGTGACTCCATCTCCTAATGGGTGACCATCTATTGCCTCTACTGTTAGGGAGCAATCAAAAAAAGATAAGGGTATACAGTGCTCTTGAACGAAGGTTCTAGACATGAAATTAGAGCAGTGGTAGATATAGTCTGGCCTGCCATAACAATAGTAACTGGTAACGTGATACTAGATGCTGCATTAATAGAGGTAGAAGTAGCACTCACCATATGTCGGTCTGGGTTGGGGCGGATTGGACACGTGGCTTTGATATGACCAGGTTTCCCACAGTACAGGCAAAGATGATTCTGGATGCGTCCGTTCCGGTCTTCCAGAGTAAGGTGAGTGTATCCTAGCTGCATATTTTCAACATGGGAGAAGTTTACCTAAGTAGACTGAGCCATAGACAGATGAACTCCCAGAGGTTTCGGCCCTCATTTCTACAGGCTAGTTCGGACTGCAGTTCAACATTAAGGCCTCTTCTGAAAAGCAGTTTGAGCGTGTCCTCCACCCAATTCATTTGAGCTGCTAGGGTACGAAAGTTGAGTGCGTATTCTGAAGCAGTAAGTTTTCCTTGAGTGAATGTCAGCAATTGTTCACTAGGGCTCTTACCTCCTGCTGGGTGCTCAAATACTTCCTGAAAGCATTGCAAAAAGATATCAAACGTAGGAAAAACTGAGCCGTCTAACATCCACACTGCCATAGCCCAGTCCAACGCCTTACCGGTGAGTAGAGAACAAACAAAAGCTATTTTACTAGAGTCAAATACAAGTGGGGTACAAGGAAGGCTGTTGATTTATGAAAAGCATACATTGAAGCAAAAAAAACATCTTGATGGAGAACCGTCAAACTTTTCGGGAAAAGCTAAACAAGGGCTTACCAGAGCCAAAGCGCTGGGCGGTGGAATAGGCGAGGGTGTAGCAGTGGGTGTGGTTGGATCTTGTGGCATTAGACGTACTCCTTGAAAAGCTTTCACTAACTCTTCTGTGAGTGATGTTGAGCTGGTGTTGATGTAGAGCGAGCTGCGAAGCCTGGACTGTTATTTCAGATGGCAACTGCGAGAGAGCTGCTGGATCCTATTGTGGCAAAGTCTTCTGTAACGAGGAGTCAGATGAGTTAGGATCCATATGCACCTTATTTTATTAGAATGGTCAACAGGCAGGGTTATCAACAGCAAACAAGGGTAGCAGAGGCAAAACAGTAGAGTAATCGTGAACAAGGGCAGAAGTCAGAGCAGGCAGCAAACAATCAAAGTTTGAAACAGTCACATTTCTAACGAGAGAACTACAAAGACAGAGCGTAAAATCTGTAGGCAATACTGAGAATTGTTAATACTAGTATTGTGGTTCCCCTTATAGTATGTTGCACATATATATTATACCATCTTCTATACATAATAATGTCCATCTTTACTTTAAGACTGTCTGTCTTTCATTTCCCCAAAGCAGTCAGCAAGAAATGGACTTCCAAATCAAAGGCTGAGGTGATGGGATGGGACAATCCCTGAGACACACCCACCCAGCTCCAGTTCAACCTGACCTGACAATTGTCCCATTTCTAGTTCAGCTAAATTATCATCCTCATGTCAATTTAAGAAGATTACAGCCATAACATAGAGCACTCAAAAGCAGCGGAATGTGATGGACTTTTAAGATTCCCATTATCTATTTAACTACCTTCAGCTCAGTTTCTGCATTTTTTTCTTTGCCAAGTCACAGCAGTGTGATGTTATTACTCGGTTTGTAACACTATGCTTCTGTCGCCATCTCTGCTTGCAAAATTCCTCAGTGCCTGAAATTTGTCACAAAATAAGACACTCCAATTTTTAAATCAATATTTAATATAAATCATTGTTATAAGCTCTATTATAAATTTTAAACAAAAAAGTTACCGATTAACAGAAGAGAACTGTGCCTCCCGTTTGAGCCTGTTTTCTCCCAAGGTTTTTTTATCATCAATACATCATGGGAGTTTTGGTTCCTTGCCACTGTCACCCTGTTGGCTTGCTTACTGGGAGACTGCTGACATTTAGCTTGACATTTAGCTGTGGTAATTTGTGAATATTGCTTTAAAATACATATGTAACTGCAGTCCTTAAGACTCTACTATTTCATTATTTCTTTTTCCCATTCTTTCATTATGCAATGTTCAGATATTTTATGGTATTATTGCAAATCCCTTATACTCCTATTCTATAAAACTTTATCTTCTTTTTAAGTGCCATCTCCATGTAAGATGAAATGGCATATCTTGCTTAATATGATAACTGTCATCTATCATGTTAATTGACTAAATGTCTCATAGTCTCAAAAGTACATACTGTTTTAGTAGGCTGTCCGGATACATTACACTCTCATAAACCACTGAGATAGGTATGAGCCTTCGCATGCAATAACAGGTATTTCTGATGGAAGTCAATTTATTCAAATTCCAACTGTGTTGTAGCTATCGTCAGTTCAGTCAACTTTATATTCATAAATTAGTTTTACTAATATACATCTTATAATAAACAATAAAATAAGTAGTAATAGATGTATTCTGTGTTCTGGGTTGTACATGTTTAATAATTATTGTTATTTTCACTGAATGTAAAGCTGTTTTAAAACAATGGAACATTGCAAAGAGTGGTATATAAATAAAATTGACTTTTGAAAATTAAAAATTGAAAATTGTTCATCATTAATTAAATAACAAATCTGAAAAAGTTAAAATTACTTATCACTGTTTTTTTGTAACTGTCAAATTTTGATTGTACTTGAAATTTAAGGCAGGAATGAACTTATGATTTTAGTTTAAGTGGCTGAAATTAGATTGAATTTTCAATGAGGTTGAGATTTTATACAGTCTATTTATGCAATGAACTTAACCTTCCATTTCCAGTATGATTTATAAGGTAGAATTACACATATGATCTCTTTCATTACTCATTATGTGATCAGACCACCAACATTTCAAACATTTTTACACAAAATTGGTTACACAAAATTTTTCCATTTACTCACCTTCATGTCATTCCATGTATGACTATTTCTTCTGTGGAACACAAAAGAAGATATATTGAGAAATGTCTTGGTAATTTTGTGTCCATACAATGTAAGTCAATAGGTGCCACTGTTATTTCGTTGCCATCGTACTTCAATATATGTTCCTTTGCGTTCCTCAGAAGTAATAATGAATTTTCATCATTGCAGAATGTCATTTTGGGGTGAACGATCCCTTTAATGTCATACATTACACATGGTATAGCAATTTGTTAAAAGTAAAACTAGTAGGCAGTAGGCAGCTAGTACCTGATTCCACATGTAGATTTAGTTGACAATTTGAATTTGATAGCGACAGAGCTAGAAGAACATCTTTGTTATACAACTCACACTAGTAGTGCGAGTTTCTCTGTGCATTTATGCGTTTAGACTGAGCTGTACTACTGTGGCCTTTTTGAGACAATGACAGACAGTTGCAGTAACTGCAGTTACTGACGCTAAAGGCCAGACTATGGTACTGATGTCCTGATTTAAGCTGCTGTCGCCTGCACTTACACACAGGAACAATTTATCCATAAAATACAGCAATACACACAAAATCTCTCTTTTCCATCAAGACTGTATCTTTAAAGGGGTGCTATTATACCTTTTCTCAAAGTCTTGATTATAATTGCTTGGAACTGACCACTTCTGGCACATATTTGAGTGAATGATGCATGCCAGCTTCCTTATATACTTTGATATGTAAGAAAATACTCTTAACCATTTTCTTATTTAAATACGAATTAAGACTTTTTTTAACTCAGGCACTATAGTAGACAGTGACATGTATGTATAATCCATACCAAAAAGAAATAAATGAATTGGAAAAACATAAATAAAATAAATAAATAAATAAACTGCCTGGTACAAGTTTTTGTATACAGCAATTTCCACAAGTATATATATGTTAATCCACCCATCCCAATGTTGGAAAAACTATTATGAACTTCCTATTTGCAAGCTAATCTTAATTTGAAGTGCCCACAATATGACTTGACAAGTACAGTTCTTTTCTGTGTTCATATATTTCCTGTTTAAACAGAAAGTTTAGGTGGGATGTTTTAAATAATCTTTTTTATCTTAAACAGCCATTCAATTCAATTAATTTTTTATTCAATTTTATTTACATAGCACTTTTTACAATGTTGCATTGCTTCAAAGCATTTTACACATAATGGAAACATGGAACATGAAAAACAGAATACGTAATGTTATTGCAGATTTATATTGTTCAATATAAGATGTATAGTAATAAAACTAATAAGGGATACTTAAAATGTAGTTAGATTATGAATATAAAGTTGACTGAACTGATGATAACTACAACACATTTGGACTATTTGAATAAATGAACGTGCATCAAAAATACCTGTCATTGTGTATGAAGGCTCAGCAATGCACTGCAATGAACTTAATTTGCTTCTTGCTGTTGCTAGTATTGGAAGGTGACATTTTCATTCTGGAAAGAATTTTATTGGATGAATTAAGTTCAATATTTTTGATCCATTTTCAACGTAAAAGAAAGACTGCAAAGCAAATTGAGCCGCTGTTTCCTACTAATGCAAATAGTTAAGTAAGCTGCTACTTTTAGTTACTTGCTCCCCAACACTCTAGCTGTGTATCCCCCATCCCTGTATATGAGCACTTTTGATTAAGGATGATTTTATTCAGTTTCAGACACTGCATATAAAATGACTGCATTTAAAGCACCTGTGTTGCTCTGTAAGTGTTTCTGTGTTTCATTGCCAGTAAAATATGTCCTGTGTATGCAAATGTCTTCCTCCACTTCAAAAGATTATAATAGAGAACACCTGCTCTTTTAGCTTTCAACTGAAGCTGCTCTTTAGCAGCTTTGTTTTTCGATTTGCCCTCAGACCATGATTGGTCCAAATAATAATTTGTGGCAAACTTTGATTTGGGCTATGCTCAAGTGCACGTGTCTTCACAGATAAGAGTTTTAAATTATTGCCTGATTAACTAGTAGGGTTCTGTCAGATGTCAGATGAAGTTTGGTTCTACTGCATGTCTGTCTGCAGCAATAGATAGCCGAGAGACTGTAAGATTTGACTGATGTGATTTCTTAGAAGTGTTTGATTAAGCACCAAAGAATCTAAGAAAAACTACCAACTGCTCTACAAACAATAAGTTATGCTTCTTGACATTTGTCCATTAGAGAAAATACCAGGCTACATTGCACACTAAATCATATTTGAACATATTTCAGTAATTAAAAAAATGAAACATTAATTTTGACTCCAAAAAGATAGATAAGTTAGACCTGACCTTCTACAACAGCCAACAAAGAATACCGAACATACAGCCTATACTAAAGTCAAATTAGGCTTTCAAAAATAGTATTACCATTTAACTAGCCAAAACTAATTATTTACCGTGCATAAAATATGCCTTTGGGAGATGCTTTTATCTAAATAAATTCACAGTGCATTCCAGGTATGCAATCAGTATGTGTGATCTCTGGGCATGAAACTTTTGCACAGTTAACACAAAGCTTTGCCAATAGAGCTACAGGAAGATGCTTCCGCACAATATGCTTTTAAATAGTTTAAATTGTAATTTAATAAGAATGGAGTATGAATAGTAATTTAAATGTTACTTACACAAATTCTTTAAGAACTAAAAAAAATCACATTTTGTCATAGAGCAGCCTAAACTGTAAATAATAACAGTTAACACTTTTTGTACCATTATACTTCATAAACTAGAATATAAATGCAGAATTGTCTATTTCCTTATTGTCTGGTAATGTCTCTGTGGCCAAGATGAACAGTTAACAGCACAAAAGAGGGATAGGGAAAGCAAACGAGATCTTCGGATGACAGAGCACATGATCTGCAATGGCTCCTGTTCTGGCCTGAAGCCATGTGACACTGATCTGATCTAGTTAAACAACAGCTGTTTATGATTTTCAAGGGAATTAAGAAGGAAGACTCTCTCTGGAGACGCTGCTGTGCCAGCCACTCCTTCTTTTTGTTAATCAAATACCTGTACTGAAGCCTGTGGGAATGATCCAAACCTTACCCAATCAACCCATCATTTCAGCAGGGCTTCAAGAACAGCTTGTCATTGAATTTCAGAAAGGAGAAAATATGGTTAAAAGTTTGATTACAACTGCCCTTGAAAAGGTTAAAAGTTTGATTGGCTCCAACTGGGGGAAGTTATTTACCTCAAGAATCAGCTTTACAGGTTGGTTAGGTAAGAAAAGAGTGTGTCGGGGGCACCAACCTGACAAATCTGAGCAAAACCTCCTTTTGAGGACATCCTCATGTATAAAAAGTAAAAAAAAAAATACTAAATACATTTTTTAATTGAAGAAAAAGGACATTTTTCTGTTAGGGTTAGAGAGTGGGTTAGGTTACAGAGTTTATAACTAGCTGTGTATAAAAACAGTTGAAGCCTATGGAATGTCCCCATTTAGATAAGTAAACGTGGGTGTGTGGGTGTTTGGGAAAGTGAAATCATAATATTTCAGGATTGTAGTCCTGCCATGAATTGAAATGGTAAGTGAGCCATTTTATAGTATTGTTTTTTAGGGCTTGTGATTGCTTGCCATGAGGTTGTTTGGATTCAGAAGTGTGCGGCACTCAGACGTGTGCGGCACTCAGACGTGTGTAACAGAGACTCAGAATAATAAGGACCCATCTGTAGCATGTTTATTGAGAATGGGCAAACAGAGCAATGAAGATAAGGCAAACTCATAAACGTGAAAACAAGCAATGATCGGGGCAGGCAGCAAACAATCAAAACAGTATCCAGGCAAAGGCAGGCAGCAAACAATCAAATATAAACCAAGAAGACAGTAAACACTCTGAAATATTAGCCGGGGCAAAACAAGACATCGCAATGAGTCGTTTAAAGTCTTGGGTTTAAATACAGGAGCTGATTGGAATCAGGTGTGACAAACAGAAAGTGATCAGCACCAGATACGGGACCCATGGGAAATGTGGTCCGAATTGAGATTAGTACTCAGGAGAGGGTTCCTCCGATGGTACGGAGTAGGTGGAGCAGGAGCCTCCTCCGAAACAATGTGGACCATGGCTTTAAATCCTAGTGCAATGGGCCAAATTATGGAGGCTAAAGTAATCAGTTTGCATTCATGATGCTGTAAATCCTACTGACTACTGTCTACCAATACATTATATATTTTCCTTAATGCCAGCTGCCATATGCTGGGTTTCACCAATAATAGCTCATGTCTGAGCACGTTTGGATACAAAACATTATAAAAGTTTAGTCACTTTAGATCTGTGGACATTTTTACACTTTTACTGGGTTACCCACTTTCTCTACTAGAAATATCCAACAGTAAACATGCACCATAAAATAATTGTCATTTTTGTATTTTTTTTAATCCTTTAGCTCAATTTGTAGAGCATTGCGGTTCAATTCCCAGGTAACACCCATAATTCTAAGTTGTTTACTTGAAATGCACTGTAAGTCACTTTGGATAAAACAGTCTGCCAAATGCATACATTTAAATGTCATTTCCAACAAATCACAAATTATAAAACAGGTTTTTGTTGAAAACCATTTTGTGATCAAAATTTCTTTTGAGTGATTTCTTTTTCTTTCTAAGGGGAATTTTATAGCTAGCATTTCATGCATTCTAAATTAGAATGCAGAATTAAATTATGTGTGGAAAATTGTGGGAAGCATCTGCCTTTCTTGTCTGCATAGTTATCAGTCTTCCTGCCAATACAAGGCAGCACATGTCTTGGTTTAATTATAGTTATATGACCATCATAAATAGACTGGTGTTATGGAGGGAAATCCTTGTAAAGTCACTTTGAAGTGTGAAATGCACTCTGGTTAAAGCCGTATATGTATTTTATATACTGAAATGCACATTGGCAGCACATGTACAAAAACTGATGTAAGAGGCTGATGACTTACAAGGGACTTACAAGTGGACTTACAAGTGGACTGGAACGATAACCTAAGCCACATGGAAGCCATGGTAAAAGCCTGAGAGTATGGATGCTTTCACCTGTCAACATACATTTAATTTATTAAACCTGAAAATCTAATCTTCAGTAAAATAATGGAATTAACTTTGGATAGTAATATGTTTGGATAGTAATATGTATCAAGGACAGCCGATACCGCCAAGCCACAGCCAAGGCCTTTCACTTCATCAAGGAAGGACAAAGGCCAGAGAAAACATCAAWGAGCTGCCCTGCTGGGTTGCTCTCCACGGCCCGAGACTGGGTGATGTCAGTTGACCTAGAGAGGCAACTGAAGATTCCACCACACATCACCCAGTCCACACTGAGACCTGACATAATCTTGGTCTCTGAGGCCACAAGACAACTAATCTTGCTGGAGCTAACAGTGCCCTGGGAGGAGAGGATGGAGGAGGCTCAGGAGAGAAAGAGGGAAAAATATCAGGAGCTGGTGGAGCAGTGTCGGACAAATGGGTGGAGGACCAGGTGTATGCCAGTGGAAGTGGGCAGTAGGGGATTTGCCAGCTACACCCTGAACAAGGCCTATGGTACACTGGGCATAACAGGCGTTAACCGAAGAAGAGCCATAAGCAACAACGTGGAGGCAGCGGAGAAAGCTGGCTCCAGATGGCTCTGGTTGAAGAGGGGGGAACGGTGGGGGCGGTAGCATGCCACTTGGACACAGGCCGGTGTCTGATCAGCCTTGGTCGGGTCGCCTGGAGGAGGGTGTCTGTTTTGTAATATCGTTACACCCCTAGTCCACAGAGTTCAACTTAAAAAGTTTGCTTTTGCCGATGTCGAGCAAAAATGTTCGGCTATGAACGCGCTTAAGGGCAGATAAACGCGACGAAGACGTACAAAAACACTGCGACTTACAGGACGAAAAACACGAAAACACAGTTTGGTCGGGAGAGAGAGAAGCCGCTGCATTGGCACACGCCGCCATCTTGAAACGATTTTTCCGGGTTGTGTTGGAGTTGCAACCCAACTACAGGGTGTCTCCCCTTCCCCCACAAGAACGTCACCTTCCTGTGGTGTAGGTCGAGCATAGAATGTGTCCCTTCAGGGGTCCTCAGGGGAGGGCATCCCCTGAGGACACCCCGTCCTTCAGGGGATGCCCTCTCTTCCAGAGCTACATTAAGGGCCAGTAGTTTCAAGTGGCTGTAACTAGCACCCTAGTAGCACCCTGTCTACATAAGCTTAAGCTTTGCTTGGAATTTTTGTTCCTCTGGATTGTGTGCAGATTAGCAAACTTATGTTGGAACTACTAGTTCCTGTAGCTCAGTTGGTGTGTTCCTGTAGCTCAGTTGGTAGAGTATTTGCGCTGGCAACGGAAAAGTTGTGTGTTTGATTCCCCGGGAGCACATGAAATGACAAAATGTATAACTTGAATGAACTGAAAGTCGCTTTGGATAAAAGTGTCTGCCAAATGCGTAAATGTAAATGTAGTAGCTCGGTAGTAAATGTACTACCTTCAAATGTCAGTCCTTGTGGTTTAGTGTGTCTTGCACCCTAACTACAGAGGCATCCCTGCTCCGCTGGTGACAGATCAGTAAGGCTATTTATTGCGTTAAGCTGACTCTCTAAGGCAACATCTGGCTAATTGACTATTGTAATGTTTGTTTTAAGTGACCAATTTCCTGTTGCCAGTTGCTGGCACTATGATTGTAGCTCACAATAGACATATCAATGTCATCAACCCACCATAATAAACATATATGCCAAGTTTGACGTCAATCGCTCAATGCATGCTTTAGATATTACGGACTTCCTGTTTCCCATTTGTCACCATACATTTACCGCTTCGCCATGGCAGCACCATTGGCGATATCAAAAATCCTTTTTTAAATCTTCAATGACTTGGCATGATTCTCACCAAGTTTGTGCGAATCACATGAAAATCCTACAAGGAGTATTTTAAAGTTTATGGTATGCGCTTTGCAGAAAATCCAAAATGGCAGACTTCCTGTTGGGCGGAGCTAGGGCGTCAGTGCGAAAGTTCGCAGTTCGCATTTTCAGGCCCTAATAATAATCCTAGGGAAAACAACTGGGCCCTTCACACTTTCACTGCTTGTGTCCTAATTTACTTGGTAGTTTAAATAGTTTAAATGCTCTGTTTCAATCTGAGAATCTGTTAAAAAATATTTGCAAGGTAAGTGATGAAATAAGTTATTGTAATTACAACTTGCAATTATTGGTTTTGTGGAGCAGTATACATTTCTGGCAACATAAAAAGCATGTCTACCTATGTGAGTATTAGTGTTGTACAGTTGTATCTAATTCAACACACTTTTCCTTTAGAAAGAAACATTTAAAAAGCACTTAGCCCTGAGTGGTATATCAGAGAAGTCATGGACAGATGAAAATGAGCGAGTTTTGGATAAATTCATCTCAGATCCTTCCGTCAGGCTTCTCATTGTCTACCATAACCCTTTCACCGGCCCACACGTGGACTACACCATGCCAGCTCAGGTACGCTGCAGGTTTATTTTCTAATGTGACATTTAGAATCCCAGTCAGAGCCTTTTGTGTCACAATCTTATAGAGACTTTGAATATTATTTAGAGGTTGAGTGTGCTTATTTTGTATAATTATATTTTAAGCCTCAGTTTTATGAAGGAACATGCAGAGATTTTTATTCTTCATGCAGTGTTTATTTCGAATGTGTCTGGTGACTGAAAGAATACCAAAGATCTCATTATTAAACTGTGTGTGATGACCTCTGGTGACCATTAGAGCTCAAAATATGACTTATCACCATTTCAGACTTCTGTTTCCGTCGATCTATCTTCATTTTCACTCTCCCCTTCCACCAACAC
>JAZGTI010001847.1:0-12795 GCA_036877585.1 Botia kubotai | reverse complement strand
TGTGGTGGAGCAGATGTCCTACTTCATACGTGCAGAGAACAGCATAATCACTGAGGAGACTTTTAAAAGCTTGGTGCAGTTCGGTTCTATCAGGGGAGGAGCCATAGAATGTCTCCTCAGATTGATGAATGGTGTTCATGCACCTCATGTCACCCTCAGCACCACTTGGCCAGAGAGCAGCAAGAACAACTACTCTGCAAACTTGCACCGCTTCCTTATCAACCTAACAGGTAATGTCACAGCGCCATCTAGTGAAGGTCCTCCTGTGTACAATTACGTTATTTGAAAAGTTTTAAGCTTTGCTTATAAAAGTTAATTAAGTGGCCCAGTAGTCCTACCTGATTTGCAGAGGGGTAGATAATAAAATAATAAAGTTCTTGCAATACAATTGCAGTGTATTGTTTGTATGCTGCTGGCTAAACCGATTACAAACCAACTTTCTGCTTGGTTATAAAATTGTTGGGTAGAGACGGGTTTCCTCCCATTTGTACTGGCTGCTGTGCTCCTTCAACACTTTCACACTTAACATTATATGACAATCGTATTGAAGTGTCAAACCCTAAATATCTTAATAATGAAATGATGTTTAAGGTGTAGCTGCCGTCAGAGGCAACTCTCATATTTCAGTTTGTAATATGCACTTTACAATTAAAAGGTCAATAAATAGTTAAAATATTTAGAGTAATCATTAAGAATAAATAAGTAATATCTATTTTGTTAATACATGTCAATTCATTTCATATTACTCAACTAAAACTATAAAAAGGGGGGAACCTATTTCTCCTTTGTTTGGTTTGGGAATTATTTAATTGTTGCACTACAAGTAGTACAGCCACATGAGGTGCTGCACTAATAACATGGCTGTAAGAGTTACGACTGTAAGAAGTGCTAAGAAGTTATAGTTTTTGTTAAGATTTTGTTAAAGAGAAAACTACAACCCTCCAAGTTTATTCCTCTTGAGTCAGAGAGGCCAATGAGTTCTGACGGCATTGTTGGGACATGAAAAGGGATGCAAAGCTAGAATGTACAAGACATACTACAGACTCATGTCCGAATAAACGTCAGTTAAAATTAAGAATGACTTGAGCCTTTGATTCAACTTGAGGGGAGTAACATAAGGCAATTTCAATGTCTTAGATATAAGGAATAGCTTACATACAGGCTTTTCACATTTATAACACATTATATTCACATTCACATTTTGAACAGAACATTTCTTTCTTACTAAAATCAACCCTCTTGTAGGTATAGCTGGCAGCCTATGCTTTATTCATTAAATTGACATGCCCACTGCAATATGTTGACTCACATTTACTTTTGGCAGACGCTTTTATCCAAAGCGACTTACATTGCATTATACTATACATTGATTCTGAATATGTAAAATCCCTGAGATCGAACCCATGACCATGGCATTGTTAAAGCCATGCTGTAACCACTGAGCTACAGGAAAGCTGACTTTTTTTTACAATATTTGAAAGGCACCACTGTACACCGTAAAACCCTAGTAAAGTTGAGACTACTCAAATTGTTTAAGGAAAGTGATTCTCTCAGTTCAATTCAATAATGGGGCAATTGTACAGTGAAAATGACCTAATGTGGCTTTCATTAAATTAACTTTAAACTTAGATAACTTTAAAGGTAAATAGACTAAAATCACAGTTGTAATTTTAAAAGTAAATAATGCTGTTGTTTTCTTTTATTAAATAATTTATAAATTATTAAAGCAAATGTTTTTTACACAACAACAGCTTTATTACACTACATAGCTGAACTTTGATAATGTATACTGAATACAGCATATTCACATTTAGTCATACAATTACAATATGTGGAGTGAAAAAATTCTTTAGAAATCAGCCATTTAAGTGGTAAATTAACCATATCAAAAGAATTATAAGCACGTTACATAAAGCAACAACAGACATGTAATCCAGGGTTCTTGAATGCCTGTCTGCTAGTGCTGCTGTGAGAGGAAAATGGAAAATCGAGCACCACTCTGATGTTCTTACAGAAAGTTAGTAATGCAAACTTTCAAAAACTTTCAGGATCTGTATATTTAAATTCTACTCCTAAGGGATTTATGGGATGTCACCAAATTTGCCAAATATTATGTAAGATATTGAATGCTAAATTGAATGCTAAATATTATTGATGCTAAATTGTGAAGGAATTTTTGAACAGTGTTGTCATGGCGAGGCAATAAATTAATAGCAAAATAGGAGTGGTTTTGTTGAAACTTGAGCTGTATGTTAGGTCCTAGGGACTGATGGCATAGAGTTGTCTATTGTGAGTCACAGTCATAGCGCCACCAACATGCAGAAGGAAGTGTTTCATTTAAAACAGAGTTTAAAAGAGTCCTCTTAGATTTGCCCAAGTCGCTTCAAACTTGGTCAGAAAAAAAAGAAATATTTAAAGATGCTAAATTGTAAACAGATTGTTGATATCTCACATGGTGTTGCATGGCGAGGCAATTAATTTAAGGCAATAAATGGAACAGGAAGTGTCAAATCTTCTGCGTGTATTAGGTGAACTTTTCTTTTTCTGCCTTGCAAGCACTGAATTTCCTTCAGGAAATGCAAATCCAATGTAGTAGTTTTATTCTGTACTTTTTTAATTTCACATTTAAGCTATTGATTATTTCCCATGCTAATCACAGGCCTTTCTTACCTTGGAAAAGGCACTGCCCAGTGTTTGCAGGTAATCTGACAGCCGCTTGCCAGTTTTAACAATTCGCCTCTCTGTTGTTTTTATTTTTCTTCTCTTTTAGTGCATCTGTACATGTTGTTCAAGGCATTAGGCCCCAGGGGCTTAAAAAATACATTTTAAGGCCACAGAGATGGAAAAATGCCATCGATGTGGGAAATATGAAATCCTATTTACTGTTGTCTATTTAGACACTGTTTTCATCATTACTCATTAGATTCATTCTCACTCACAGATTTGTCTCTTATTTACCAAAGCAGAGGGATTTGGGGGAAATAATTCCTTTTACAGTTTAAACAAAACGTTTTCATTTCTTAGCCAGCTGACTCATTTACTCGCCACTGTGTTTTTTGATGTCTCATTATTCTTTCTCTAGTTTATCCTATTTGCTTGTCTTTGTTCTCCCTGTAAAGGCCAATCAAATGCTGTCATTATGTTCCTACTCTCAGCCTCCAGTTTTAGATTTACAGACACTTGTACACACTGGCCTTGTTCTGTTTAATCTTTTCATAAATATTTTTATGCTCCATTTAAATGGCTGCAGTAAGCACAGATTTAATGTCCAGCATCAAAGGAGCAGGGAATGCTAAAAAAAGCAAAAGAAAACGAACAGCAGTCATAAAATTGTTTATGATTATTTATTACTTGGGTCACGCAACCAAAAGTGTTAAACTTTACATTCTATTTTATGCTCTCGTGTTATTATTGCTCAGAGGTTGCTCTTTTATAGCTCAGAAAACTTTATTGAGTTCTTAGTTGTGTTTAATTAAGTATTAACAGTTCCGGATGTGTCACCTGTAAGTCTATTGTCACGGAAGCACCAGGCTCCACCCACATGCAACGTTCATTATCACCCAAGTACTAATCACCAGCACCTGCATCCAGTGAAGGACTCTTTATAAGCACACACTCACCGTCTGATCTCACCTACGGATACAGACTCTACTCAATGCTGTTCCACTTACCTGCTCCAGTTTGTCATCTCCAAGACCTTTGTCTTCTCCTGTGGTGTGCTTTGTGTGTGTGACTTACCGCCATCTCCAGCCTTCATCATCATCGTCAGCTCCTGGATAATCATCGTCAGTATGATGATCATCATTCCTGTTATTCATATATCATACCTGTTTACTATTTACTCATCTGTACAAAAAATATGCCTGTCGGCTAAACTAACCCCTGTCTGTGAGTCTGGCTTTCCATTACAGAAGATCAGACTGCCATAATGGAGCCGTCAGGCATGGACCCGATCCAGGAGCTGATGGATTCGCTACGCCGGGTAATTCAAACAGATACGTCACCACAAACACCTGCTTCGCCTCTTTCTGTCTCCACTTCCGCTCCGATCTACACGGTCAGTCCCATGGTGAATCCAACGCCCTATTCTGGTCTGGCGGATGTGGCCCAATGTTTTCCTACTGAACGAGCTAAAATATGTTTTATTATCTCTCTTTTAAAGGGAAGAGCACTAAAATGGGCAGAATCCTTATGGCAACAGAATAAACCCGCAACTCAAACACTATAAACGTTCATATCTCACTTCCGGGAAGTCTTTGGACTTCCTGCGGGTGATTAATTTGTTGGTGAGAGACTATATCGACTCAACCAAGGCAAATCTACTATACAAGAATATGCTCTAACCTTCAGAACGCTTGCTGCTTCTAGCGGATGGAATGAACAATCGTTGTTACCAACTTACCGTCAAGGTTTGAATCCCTCAATTCGACCCATCTCTATCATGGTCCAGCGGAGAAGTCCTGAAGTGGGGTGAGAACTGTTTTGACAAATGTTTCCCGAACTTACCAACACCCAATGTTTTTCACTCTGAACTTCTAGTGTATTCTATATCCATTGAAAGTCCTCTGGAGAAAAGATCTACATCCATCCCTAAGGAATATACCCACTTCAGTGACGTTTTCTGTCCAAAACGAGCCTCAGCCTTACCATTGCACAGACCATGGGACTGCGCCATCGACCTTATTCCGGATGCACCGGAGGTAAAATATATTCACTATCTCTCCCTGAACAGAAGGCCATGGAGGAGTACATCACTGAAGCCCTAAATCAAGGTTACATCAAAACATCTACCTCCCCTGCTGCTTCCAGTTTCTTCTTTGTTGCAAAGAAGGACGGAGGCTTGCGGCCTTGCATTGATTATCATGAGTTGAACAAAATTACTATTCCTTTCCGATATCCCCTTCCTCTCGTCCCTACAGCATTAGAGCAGCTTGGCAGAGCCAAGATTTTCACAAAACTGGACCTTAGAAGCGCTTATAACCTCATTCGAAAACGTGAGGGGGACGAGTGGAAGACTGCTTTCATCACTCCTACGGGACACTACGAGTACCTCATAATGCCTTTTGGTCTTGTTAATGCCCCCTCCATATTTCAGGGATATATGAATGAGGTGTTCAGTTTTTGATCATTTATATTGATGACATTTTAGTGTACTCCCGGAACGAAGAAGAACATAAGCATCACGTTTCTGAGGTCCTCAAACAGCTCCGCGAACACCATTTATTCTTAAAGGCTGAAAAGTGTACTTTCCATCAAACTTCCGTTCAATTCTTAGGTTATGATATACGTTCTAAAGGTATCAAATGGACGAGGGAAAGGTGGAAGCAATCAAATCTTGGCCAATTCCTACTAATGTCAAAGAACTCCAAAGATTCCTAGGTTTTTCCAATTTCTATTGCCGTTTCATAGCCAACTATAGTTCCATCACATCTCCATTAACCAATCTGTTAAAGGGCAAGCCCAAGTCTCTGTCCTGGGATGCCAACGCCACGAAAGCCATGAAGAAGCTACAGGAAGTCTTCACATCAGCTCCACTCCTGAGTCATCCCAATCCACTTAAGCCATTTATAGTGGAGGTTGACGCATCATGTTCAGGAGTAGGAGCTATACTATCCCAGCAGCAGGGAAAACCTCCACGACTCCATCCATGTGCTTTCTTTTCAAAGAAACTTTCCCTGGCAGAGCAAAACTACGATATTGGCAACAGAGAACTCTTAGCATCAAGTTAGCGTTGGAGGAGTGGAGACACTGGCTGGAGGGAGCCCATCACCCTTTCATTGTATACACAGATCGCTTAAATCTGGAATATCTAAGAGAGGCAAAATGACTCAACCCTAGACAAGTCAGGTGGGCCCTTTTCTTTACCCGTTTTAATTTTAAAAGGGTAGCAAAAATACAAAGGCTGATGCTTTATCCAGACTGTTTTCTCCAGATTAGCTGGCTAGTAAACCAGATAACATTATTCCTGCAAGTATGATTGTCAGTCCCATACAGTGGTCCATGGACGAAGAACTTGACAACGCCAGTGTCTTCAATCCAGCTCCTCTGGGGTGTCCACTCAACCACAGATGCATTCCAAGAAACCACAGAATACGTCTAATCCACATGGCACACACCTCTCTGAGTACTGGTCATCCTGGGGCCAATAGAACCCTCTCACTGCTACAAGATCACTTCTGGTAGCCCAACATGGCAAAGGACATCAGAAGGTACGTGAGGGGATGCCAGGAGTGTGCCATTTCAAGAACTCCTTGTTATCTACCAACAGGTAAACTGTTACCTCTACCCACTCCTCTACTCACACCTGGGAGTAGACTTTATTACTGATTTACCTGCTTCAGATGGAAATACTTGCGTTCTGGTAGCACTAGACCGATTTTCCAAAGCATGCCGGTTGATTCCCATGAAAGCACTTCCTACAGCTATGGAAACTGCAGAAGCTTTGTTTAATCAGGTATTCAGAAATTTAGATATTCCAGAAGACATTGTTTCTGATCGAGGACCACAATTCTCAAGGGTGTGGAGGTCTTTCTTCTCTCTTCTAGGTGTGACCGTCAGTCTATCTTCCATACCATCTGAATACCATCCCCAAAGCAACGGCCAAATTGGTTCCAGGAGAGTGAGAGAGTGTGGGACTCGGCACATCAGCATCTTCAAAGATGACAGCATCAACTCTGAGCAGATACACGAAGAGCACGTACACGCACATTCAGACCCAGACAGAAGGTATGGCTATCCACAAAGGACATAAGATTAAGAACACTGTGTTAAAAGCTGAGTACCAGGTTCATTGGCCCCTTTCCCATAATCAAACAAGTCAACCCGGTCACATACAAACTCAAACTTCCACCACATTACCGCATTCACCCAACATTCCACGTATCTCTCTTAAAACCATTCCATTTATGGTCCGAGAGAGGAGCCTCCCCCTCCAGTGGTTATAGAAGATGGAACTGTCTATTCCGTCAAGGAAATCCTGAATTCCCAGCGTCGTGGTGGTAGACTGGAGTACCTTGTGGATTGGGAAGGATATGGACCTGAGGAGAGATCTTGGGTACCCAGCAATGACATCCTAGATCCCAATCTACTGACAGAATTCCACAATGCACATCCAGAGGCACCTGCTCCCAGAGGTCGAAGACGTCCACCACAACGTTAGGGTATTCGGCCCTCAGGAGTGGTCCATGGAGGGGGGGTTCTGTCACGTAAGCACCAGGCTCCACCCACATGCAACGTTCACTATCACCCGAGTACTAATCACCGGCACCTGCATCCAATCAAAGACTCTTTATAAGCACACTGACTCCACACACTCACCGTCTGATCTCACCTACGGATACAGACTTACCTGCTCCAGTTTGTGTCATCTCCAAGATCCCCCTTCATCTCCTCCTGTGGTGTGTTGTGTGTGTGTGTGTGTGTGTGACTTACCTCCATCTCCAGCCTTTATCGTCATCTTCAGCTCCTGGATAATCATCGTCAGTATCATCATCATCATCATTCCTGTTATTCATATATCTGGACTATATCATATCTGTTACCATTTAGTACCATTTACTCATCTGTACAATAAATAAAAACTAACCCTGTCTGTTAAATCTATAAGATTGTAGAGACATCTATAAGATTGTAGAGACATAACATTTAGCATAGCTCCAAGTTTTAGCAATTTGAATAACTTAGTTTGGATAACTTGGATAACTAATTTGGGAAATGTTCCTAACAATGTGTTCATTTTGAATTCTTTGACTCTTGATTGCAGGCTTGTGTCTGAGCACATTCAGAGTGTTAAGATCTCTTTTATAGGAGACACATGTGCGACACATGAGATTGGGATCTGTTTTTTAGGAGAAAGATTTGAAAATAAGGAGACTTGAGATAAAGTCTTAATTTGCTTTGATTTTGCTTTGCGTTGCTTTGATCTCATTCTCAGGAGAAACATAAGAGATATTAAAACAAATGTCATTATATGTTTTTGTTACATTATTATATAGTGCCTCGCCAAAGTATTCATACCCCTGGGTATTCATACCCAGCATGATGCTGCCACCACCATGTTTCACAGTGGGGATGGTGTGTTTAGGGTGATGAGCAGTGTTACTTTTCCGCCACACATAACGCTTTGCATGTAGGCAAAAAAGTTCAACTTTGGTCTCATCTGACCAGAGCACCCTCTTCCACATGTTTGCTGTGTCCCCTAAATCAGGGGTCTTCAACGTTTTTCCGGTCAAGGACCCCCTAGGTGATAGAGACATGGGGCAGGGACCCCCTGATAAAATGTGTGAAACATATTTTTTTTTAGCGCTCAATCTAAACGTTGACGTATTTTACATCCACGTGACTGCACATGGATGCAGTGGTTTTATTAAAGCTGTTAATGTAATAATTATATTATTTTTACATTTTAATATTTTATCTTTGATGTTTTGACCAATGTTTATTTTTTTTAACAAAAAATATTTTTATAAAAAATTATTAATGATCCAACATTAATTAGCGGACCCCCTGCAGCACACCCCCGGTTGAAGACCCATGCCCTAAATGGCTTGTGGCAAACTGCAAACAGGACTTCTTATGTCTTTCTTTCAACAATGGCTTTCTTCTTGCCACTGTTCCATAAAGGCCAGATTCAGAGGACAGATTCTCTCACCTGAGCTGCATATTTTTGCAGCTCCTCCAGACTGGGCCTCTGACATGGTCCTCTTGGCTGCTTCTCTGACCAGTGCTGTCCTTGCTCGGTCTGTCAGTTTAGGTGGACGGCCATGTCATCGTAGGTTTGCAGTTGTGGCATACTTGTTCTATTTTTGGATGATGGATTGAACAGTGCTCCTTGAGATGTTCAAAGGTTGGGATATTCTTTTATAACCTAACCCTGCTTTAAACTTCTCCACAACTTTATCCCTGACCTGTCTGGTGAGTTCCTTCATCTTCATGATGCTGTTTGTTCACTAGTGTTCTTTAACAAACCATTGAGGCCTTTACAGAACAGGTGTATTTATACTGAGACTAAATTACACATAGGTGGACTCTATTAACTAATTAGGTGACTTCTGAAGGCAATTGAATGCACTGGTTTTAGTTAGGGGTAATAGAGTACAGGGGGCTGAATACAAAAGCACGCCACAGTTTTCAGATTTTATTTGCTTAAAATTTTGAAAACTGTATGTCATTTTTGTTCCACTTCACAATTATGTGCTACTTTGTGTTGGTCTATCACATAAAATCTCAATAAAATACATTTAAGTTTGTGGTTGTAAGGTGACAAAATGTGAAAAAGTTTAAGTGGTATTTGTAAGGCACTACACATGATGTTGCAGCAAGGGAATGTGGGTTAGAATGGCTCTTACCGATTGGCTTAGTAATGTCTATGTATTGTTCTTTTCCACAGACAGCAGATTTCAGCCGCTGGGCAGAACAGTGCTGTATGTACCTCTGGAAGCCCTTCAGCACTGCCCAGAGGAAGCCATCAAGAACAAGAATCTAGTGCACAGGCTGGAGAGTAAGACTGTAGTCATGTGTGTGCATATATCTGGGCTTGTGTATGTGCATGTGAAAATGGGTGTGTGAGGGCTTCAATAATTGTTGATGGAGTACACTGTAGAATGAACAGTGTGAACAATACTGTATGCAGGAAATTATATCTACCATGATAGTCCATGGTTCAAGCCCATGATCTTGATTTACACAGCCAATAATGTAATAACAGCTAAAGGCCAAAATAAACGGCTCAAAAATTTGATTCAATACTGCCATGCTCCTTTTAGACAGATAAAGAATTAAATTTGGTGGTTGAGGAAGGGTCCAGGGTTAAAGGGACATACTGTGGGCACTTTCATGCTGGCGAGGTGTTAAAGAAAAAAAGTCAACTTTTTAAAAAGAAAGTTTAGGACACTCAAGATTTTTTTTACAGCAGGCGGCGGAGCAAAGAACTTGTCCTTCAAGCATTTTTTAAAATTTCACCCTTTGGGGCAAAACCTGAGTAGTTTACACAAAAAATTAACATTCTCTAATTGTTTGTTCTTCTGTACATCAAATTGCAATGTATTTTGCAATGTACAGATTTGAGAGCTGTGGCAAAGGGGAAGATATTCAAGTAATTGTTAATCACACAAACCTATGATTTTGGAAGACTTAAAAAATATAGTGTGAGTCTTATGAGCCTTATGGTCTATTTTTATGACATTGTTATGGTGGTTATTTGTCCATACAAGAGCCTGGCAGCCCATGGTCTTTGTGTGCTTTTGTTGTCTAAATTAGAAGTTTCCTGCAACACTATTTAACCGCTTTGCTCTGCCACTACTACCACTACTAAATCATGATCTATTTGTGAGCCTGCAGCCTGAATCCAATGTGATGAAAAGGCACAATGCATTTTTGTATTGCGTTGTTAGTATGAACAATAAGTGGTTGCACTCACAGCAAAAAACAGAACTTTGTAGGAAACACTGAAAGAGTTGCTTGGACATTCCATGTCTTCTTGTGTTCCACACAGGAGGAAAGTCATACATAGTTGGAATGACATGAGGGTAAGAAGATGGTGACATAATTTTTATTGTTGGGGGAACTAATTGTTAAATATGTTAAAATGCATTAAATGGAGCTCAAAGCGCAAACATTAGAGAGGACAAATTATTTAATGAAACAACATGAATGAGGAATGTTAAGAACTTTGTAAAGGATGAGCTTTTAATCTGTAATTCTGTGTTGAATTTTCAACAGAATTCTGTAGCTACAGATTCTGTGCAAGCATAATAGTCAGGCATGTTTAAGCAGAATATATGGCCCCCATACTCTCTCTTTTTCTTAAACAGTGGTAATAATTCACTGGACACGTCAAATAAAAGAGGTACTAAATGCTCAAGAGATGGGGGAGATGGGAGACAGCTCGGGCCCTCTGGAGGAAATCTCTTTCTGGAAGAGCCGCTTTGCACATCTGGCCAGCATCAGTCAGCAGCTGCAGAAACCAGGAGTCTGTCACATACAGGAGATTTTGCAGCTCTGCAAGTCTTTCTACATCCCACAATTCAGTAAACTAGCCAAGCAGATCCAGGTATATCTGAACGAGTGTGTATGTCCACGTGTGTATGAAAATATGTGTAAGGCTACTTGGCAGGAATTAAACTGAGGGGTAATGGCCTGAACAGAACATTTGCTGGCTGTTGATGATTTATATGCTGCTTCTGAACAGTTTCATAAATGAGGCCGTATCGCCTTCAAGCTTAGCTATTACAAGCTGTCCCAGGTTTTAATTTAAACTGAGACGGAGCATGTCTGTCAGCCATACTGCAGTGTTCAGTGTCACACCCTCACTGCTCTTTAACACTGATTTTAGACCAGTTATATGGTTGTCCTTATAATGACTTTGAACTAGGGTCATTTAGATAGAGGATGCCATTCCTGCATTAGCATGAAAGCAACATGCCTTTTTTCATTGTTATATGACCAACTTATGGTGCAAAACTGCAGGGGTGCGGCAAGCGGCATTTTTCATTTTTATCCAGAGCCAACTGCAAGTGATTTGTTGATTGATTTCTGTGAAAAATGTTAACACTGTGGCTTTCTGATGCTTTCAAATAACTGCTCTTTGTCTGAGAATTCAGTCTAGCCTGACATAGCAATGTTGGCTCAATGGGTGGCATGTGTTGGGGGTATAAGTGTCTGTAACAATTCTTCCACCATATCTCCATTAAACTTCACCCATATTTCTTATATTTCTATTAGACAACTTTGCCTCCTTATTGTGAACAGCAAGCTTAATCCATACCACTCTTCAGGGTTTTATAAACACATGAACTCATGAAAATGAATTAAATGAAAAAAATGTTTTTTTTCTTTTTTTAGAATAGCTCTTTGCAGGCTGAGTCGAACATCTTCTTTCTATCCCTACTGAAAGAGCCGTGTGAGGAGCTAGCTCAGTTGAAACCTAGGGACATTGCACCCAAACTCGCTCACATCCTCAAACTTATCCGTGTGATATGGGTCAACTCCAGCTACTACAATACCCGTGAAAGGATCATAGCCCTATTTGGCAAGGTACCTCTCTTTACCAAAAAATAACATTGACCTCTGAAAGCATTATATCTTATTAATTTATTTTTTACCAATAAAAATAAACGCAAACTTTGAAGAAACAAAACATATTTTTTAAAAACTGTTTTTTAATCTTCCTTTTCGCAAATCATAGTTTCTGTTTATGCTTTCACAGTTTTCATTTTTCAATCTGCAAATTTACTTTCTGGCACAAACCTCATGTGTGGGCGGAGTTTAACTGTGCTTTACACTTATTTGATAGTGAGATTTTGATGGACAGCTGTCTGACTCGGAACTAAACTTCAGTGGAGCCGATTGTAAAGAGCGATCTGGATGGGGTTATCAGTATTGTTGTTGTGTTTGTTCTGGTGTAGTGACTGTAAACTACTTTAAGTTTTATTTTGGTACAGTAGCAGTGCTGACTTTACTAACTTCTTAATTATGTCCTTTATTGTATGGACAACCATAAAAATATAATCAGTTCTTTAACAGGGAACGTCTTGGTTACATATGTAACCCCCGTTCCCTGAAGGAGGGAACGGAGACGTTACGTCAAGTGACTGACGTATGGGGTCTTGCTTGAGAGCCCTATCATCTTCGCGTAGTAAAAAATCGCGCCAATGAGCATCGGCCCGAGAGGAGAGAGCCAATGAGCATTTGGGCAAAGCGTAGTGCGTCGGCTCACGCCGGAAGCGGGGTGTATAAAGCCGGCCGGCACTCGCTTTCATTCAGGTTCTTGCTGAGGAGCCGAGATGTGTCCCGGCC
>JAZGTI010001846.1:0-37057 GCA_036877585.1 Botia kubotai | reverse complement strand
GATCACATCTGTGTAGATGTGTTTCATAAGTCAGGTAATAGATAATGATCACATCTGTGTAGATGTGTTTCATAAGTCAGGTAATAGATAATGATGTGGGCTGCAGTGTGGGAGTTCCAACAGTTTCATGGAAGCAGCCAAGAACTGACTAGAGTTGTTTGTCACGGTACATCTTCCTGTGTTTTCACAAGGGATTTGACAGCACTGGGCTGATTTGCATGAGCCTCATCACTCTCACGCACACACACACACATACACACTTTCAGGTAAATAAATGTATGGAACTCTGCGTGGTGTCATTAATACAGGGAATGACAGGAATGGTCAAAGGCTAGAAATTACAGATCTGGGTTGCCGGTTGAAAACAGATCACAGATCATCCTCTGCCAGGTAATGGGAGTGAACCAGCATCCGCAGGCTTACTGACATCACAATCTATCTCCAACATCAATATGTGCTGAGGAAAGCGCTTATACGTAAGTTGCTCCACAGAGACTGTCCCTGCAATTAATCTAGTGTGGGTTGCCTTGAAAAAGTGGCTGCTAAGTCAAAATGTTCAATTTCAAAGGTGACATTTTGTATTAAAGATGACGAGACAAGAGGGAGAGATCTGATATGACAAGGTGAAACATCTGGTGTTTGGTGGGTGGTTCTCTCTTTGCCTTCAGAACAAGAAAGTACAGACTTCACTCTATTGCAGAGAGTGAAATGAGCTGTTTATTCATTCATTCATTCACATACATATATACTAAAACATCATATCAGTGGCAATGAAAAAAACACAACTAAACCAGCTTTGGTAAAAAAAAAATGTAATTTATATTTGAGAGCCGTGTAGAGCATTTATTTGGTTTACAGAACAGATATCAACAGAGTGCGTCCATTAAAATTTTACCATGTGCTGTAGAAAAGCAAACTGAAGATATCACAATGCATATCTTTGGTGGAATATTTTCTTTTGGATTGTGTAGGCTCAAAACCGCTCTTTTATATGAACAATTATCACTTGAGTTGAGTGAAATAACTGAGGCATCACTCTACAGGACCTGCCGTCACTATACATTAACACAATCGTTTCTAGCCCGGTTGAAATGTTTTAATATTAAATGCCTTATCTATTATTCACTCGTCTATCTGAGATAAACATTTGTTTTTCTGGGCTCCACATCTCTACTAGAAATAAACAGGCGGTTTCACACACTTCGCAAATTTACTCCATGTAATGCATGTTCCGTGTCCTCATGAATCACTTCGCAGGAAAAGGCATTATTTCTGGAAAGGGGTAAACAGCTGTCTGGGTGTATTACTCTCCACTCATGCCAAAGCCTGTTTGTCAGAGGTCAGCCTGGGGGAGCAGCTCACCCTGGTTGAGGTTTTAAACAGTCCACAGAAAGATGACAGACGTAATTACCAGTGTTAGGTTTTGAGGGTCCCTTGTTTATGCTCACAAACCAACAGCAATTGCAAGGTCTTTGACTTGACTGTCAGGCATCGCCATTGTTTGCCAGCTCTGCCCTGAAGCAACAGAGCCGAGCAGTGCATCACAGATGACATGGCCTCCTTTCTGAGTGGCTGGTGAGAGAGAGCAAAGAGAGAGAAGCACGGGGGAAAAGATAAAGCAATGGTTTCCATAGCCAGCACAGCCTCCGGGCATAGCGGCAGTACGGTGTCTGTAATGAGAGTCCTCCAGCAAAGCGGCACCAGCCACTCGCTGCAGCAGATGTCATCACCAGCACAGCTGAGCATAAACACATGAACACAAGTCATTCTCCTGTGCTGTGATACAGACGGGGAATGATGTGCAGGTTCAGAGCGGCGCTTAATGACGGTGTAAATGCACATGTGTTGTAAGCAGGCTCAGAGTGAAGGGTAACCTGCCATTCTGAAATGGAGCACAGAGACCCTGCGGTGCCGGAGAGTCTGAGGGACATGTTCATCACTCACGCTGCTCTGTGGGCGGGGATGAGAGATGGATCCAGAGCCCTGACCGAAATCACTGGAGGAGGTCACTGTACGCTCAGAGAAATGAAACAGCAGTGCTGTTGGTGTTATTAAATAGCCTTTCAATAAAATGACCTAACAAATGTTTTGTGGTGAAAGTGAGTTATTTACTCTAAAAGCTGTGCCACAGACATTGTGTTGTTAAGACGCATATGTTCTGTGAAGCGTTTATGTCTTACAACTGATCTTTCAGCTGTGGTGGGTAAAGTCTGGGAGTAATAGTTTTAAGGTTGCTGGTTTTATCTATCAGCTGTCTTACTATGTAAATTGAGTGTTAAGATAAACACTAACCCAAAGTTAAACCAGAGAGCCTTTATCTGTAATCTGTAATAAGTGTCTATGGGATGTTGGAAATGACGTGTCTGCTAAATGACTCATGAGTGATAATAACTCCAGTATGAACATTCCTTCAATACCCAAACTCATCCTTAATAAGATAAACTTGGATCCATTGAGTCCATTTAATAAACAAATTAAATACTTAAATATTATAAAGTGACACAACACATGAGGTGTAACAGGTGAAGATTCTCTAAGCTACATGCATTGAAATAAACTAACTGTCTCTTGTGCTTCCAAAAAAAAACCTTTGACTCTGTAATCATGCTGTATTAGTCTATGTCAATACTTGAAGAACCAAACCCTGTATGACTTCATGTCATGTCATCTCAATAGTTAAGCCTTCTAATAAATGACGGTGATCTCTGGCTGAGTGCCATTAATTTCTTCCTCTCATTATCTGTGACATGACTCTGTCAGTGGGAAGTTGCCATTGGCTGGGAGATTTCAGTGTGTGTCCACTGAAAGGGCACGGCTCTGCTTCAGTGTTCTGGGGGCTGCTGACAGCTTCATCTGCTCCTCTTTGGCATCTCTTACAATGAGTCTTTCAGGATGAGCCTCACAACTGTCCCCTCACTAGAACCCATGAATGCCACATATGATGGTTTCAGCTAACAGTGCAGCCTCTGTTGCGTTACTCTGGGGTTTCCTTTCCGACATTGATCTGTCATTTCCTCCATTTAGGATTTGATCTCTCTAATAAACAGAACAATAGGAAAACAAAAGTTTTTGCTGCAACTTGTTTTTAAAAGATAACTTACATGTACCACTGGAGATCATTTGATGTGTTTTTTAGCAGTTTTTTGGCAAAACTCTTTCAGTATTCATCAGGGGTTGTCCAGAATGCAACAGGACATCACAGAGCACACTCGGTCTGTTCACTCTTTAGTGAACCACTTCATTAGGATCTATATTGGAAGCATTAATGACATCACTAATATCGTTACTGTTTTTGTTACAGTTAGTGAAATGTTTGCATTATATGAATGAATGTATATCATAGAGTCTTCCAACTGTTAGAATTATGATCTGAGTGCAGTTCAATAGTGAAAACAAACCACAAACAAAAGAGCTCAGAGCAAACAACAGAGCTAAAGCCCACAAGAGCTAATGCGGTTAACATGACACAGATGCTAACAATCAAGAAAGAGAAACAAGAAACAGGAGCTAAATAGAACCACACAATAACAGTCTGTTTAATACAAGTACATGGATAAGCAGATTAGTTGCTTTCTTTGTATTATATGCATGTATATATTGTTTTATAATCACTTATACAACTTAAAGGTTGAGGTGGGGAGAATCACAGCATGTTTTCAATCTAATTGTGTCTAGTTACTTTCAGAGACATGAGGCCTCAAGAAGGGAAACAAGCATGACAAACTCTGTCAAGTGCTGAATGTCTCTTCTTGCCCTTATCACAAGATCACATTGATGACATGTTATTTAGACATCAGAGTCATGTTAGCGCTTAGATAAAATCTTATTACTTCTTTCAGAAGAGGCTAAAATAATCTGCTTTATATAGAGATGTTTCTTTTTCGTACATTCACATTTTAAGCACAATGTATTATATAGCTATACTTCCTGTTTGTCTTAATAGATGAAGCATCAAACACTGAATTAGGCACATTGCAGTGTGATTGAGTGTAATCAGAAACATAAACAGCCGAGTTCTGAATTCTGACTCTATATAAATATAATTTTATATATGATGTCATAATTTATTTGGTTATAACCACTCAATCTGACATCATTGTTGAGATCACATGCATTTGTTTCACATTTTGCTTTACAGACAGATAGATAGAAAGTATTGATGTGTAGTATTAAAAATGGTCCCTGCAGGACAAATCAGGTGTAAAACTGCAGCAACATCAGGAGACAAGTGCACAAGGTACGTCCCCACAGAGCAATCAAACAAGATGGAACATGCAGTGCAGCAGCATTACACACTGTGAGAAATATGAACGGGTTACTGGCTGGTAATGGTAATGGGCGCTTGCATAGAGAAAAGTGACCTTGTTCAATGCCATTACTCCTAACTGGGGAAGCCACTGGAGTAACATGTGGGCAAGCACGTGAGGAGGCCATGTTGTACAGCTTAATGGTGACAGCCAGGAAGGATTCCCAGCGGAGCTTCTTAGAGCACAGAGGTGGAACAAACCAGAGGCTAAAGGTGCTTTTGAATAGCTGAGTGTGGAGAGGGAATAAAGAACTGTTCATTAGGAGCTCCAGTTTTGTCATCCTCTGCCTCTCTTGTCTCGTGTGCACCCGTGGTCAATATCTGAGTAATGCATCTTTTTGTTTGTCCTGAACAAATCTAGAAGCAAATCCATGTTTTTCCTTCTTCATCAGTTTACATGTATCATAGCAGGCAGGACCCAAAGTAGCTCTTAATTGTTATGCATCACATGTTGTTTATTTTCAGTTTCCTGAGGCATAAACAAAACAAAGGCTACATTTGCATGGAATTGGTGATTGATCACTACGCAACAAGAATTCGGTCTCCAGTCACAACAGACTTGATGTTTCATTTGCCGACCCCTCGTTTGGAACCCATATATCACCTTGTTCCATTAGTTGATGTTTTCTGTGACAGAAACGTAAGCTAAGAGTCATATCCCTCATCTGCGTGAGACGGGAATTTTCTGTTGTGTTGCTGTAGTTCATGTGCTGATCCCATTAGTTTTAACAGCGTGGAATGGAGATTGTCTTGAAGGAAGAGCCATTACGGTGTGATGTCACAAAATGGTGAACTCTGACATTTCTTCGCTTACGGGAGGTAAAGAGTCCCCATCATATGTCACTATGAGTGTGTGTGTGTGTGTGTGTGTTAGAACAGCTTCAAAGAGCACTTACTTAGAAAGTAACAGAAGACGCCGTGACTGTGAGTCTAAAGATAGAATCTATAAGGCACAAAAATCAATAGAACCACATACTGAAAACCATTTAGGTGACGCTTAGAATGGACAGAATTATTGCTAACAACACAAATAGCAGGTGTGATATCTCACACACAGAGTGCACACTAAGTGTAGAGCAATATGAACAGATATGTATTCATTCATATAAATATTAAAACCTTATCGTTATTGCCATATAATTGAAAAATGTTGGAACTTCACTGATATTAGGTACCAAAATATTTGTTTACATTTAGAGAATTTTCTATGCAAAAACAACAGTCTGAGACAGCAGCTTCTCTCCAGATACACACTTGTTATCATCTTTACCTGTGTACAATTGTTTACCTGAACACTGTGACAGTGTTTATAAGCCATTAGTCTGGATGTGTATTGCCTCTACAACATCTGAGAGGGGAGTAGAGGTGAAACCACTCACACGCCATCAGGAGATAGACAAGCAAGGGCGCATAGAAGAGCCATTCTGTGTCAATTCATCACACATATTAAAAACCTTGAACCGCATTAGTATTCCTGATGTTAGCCGTGAATTCTCTTCCTTCAATGCGTAGCTGTTGAAGGTTTTGTACAGCTTCATGGACCACCCCAGAGACTTTATCTTGGCCAATCGTTGACATATCTGACATGAAACGCATTGAAGATCAATGATTTCTGACATAAAAGGCAAACACCATTGAATTCCCCAACAAATATACTTGATCCCCTCAGGATAGGAGATCTGTTGCTACCCTACCAACTCGATCAAAAGATGCTCCTGGGCATTTATCAGTTATAACAAAACCTCTTTATCTCATGAGGAATTTGTTTGTATTTCAATTCCTTCTTGTGTTTTTTCAGCCCCGCACTGTGGATAAAAATATCCAGTGATTTTCTTTTTTCACTTCACTGAGCAGTAACTCAACACAGCCCATTTTTCTTTCCCCAAAACAACACTCTCAGACACAGATCCACATGCACCTTCCAAGCCGTATAAAACCGAGAGAGTTATCCCCCCCAGGTGTGAGAGACAGTCATGTGACATGAATGTGCTCGAGGGCTGACAATGGTTAATTTAACGTGCCTCAGAAATTTGAAATAGACAGTGTCTCAATCTACTGGTTTGGAGAGAAGCACTTTTCTAGGTAACACATAAAACAGGTTGTCAGAAGCCACTTCAGTTGTAATGAACTTGAGTGCCACAGATCAATAGGCATGCCAATAGGTGCTTTACGTTACTGTTTACTGTATGGCTGGTGATTGAAGGCATTACATTAAATCTACCACATAAAGATAGTGTTTGGGGCGTTTTAGCAGACAGATATCAAAACAAACTACATAGAAAAGACAAAAATTGTTCTCTCCTGTCTTTCAAGCAAAATGGATCATTATAGATTCATATTCTGCCATTTAGATCCAATACCTCAGTTTACCTCCATTAGAGGGCTCTGTGGAGGAGCTAAGTGGCAGATGGGCCTAATTAAAGCTTACAGCCTGTGTTGAAGTCAGCTAGCTAGGGGAATAGCAGTGCCATTCTACAGCTAAGATTGCTGCTGTTTGGTCTTTGGGGTCAAAAAGTAGGTCAGGATAAGTTCCCTTGAAAAGTTGGAGAAAGGTTGTGAAAAATGGCAATTTTGTCACTGTGAGCAAGTGCCATGTTTGACTAATAACTAAACATATAACTAGATATGTTTAGATTAATATCAATAACAAATCATATACAAAAATGAACCATAGATGGTCAGTATTGTGTTCAACACATTGTGGGACAAGAGACAGGCTGCATGTCTTATAAAGTCATGTGGAGCTTGTAAGTAGAAAGAAAAGATGTAAGTGACCCATTTCTGAATCTTCATTTCTCACTGTTCCACAAGAGACTCATCCCCACAGACTCATCAAATGCACTGTCTTCAGTCTATGTGGGTATTAGCTCCTTTAAATTAAACTGCATTACATGCATAGTCACTTATTTACTTTAAGCAGCTAGGTGTCCGCTCAAATAGAGCTTTATTAAGCTTTTTAATGGCAAGATTTGTCAATGTTTTCCTGTGTAAAGCAATGTTGGGATTGGTTAAGGCTGACTGCTCAAATCTGCCCTCTGCTGTACATAGTAAGACACTACAACTGAATTTAAAACTAATTAATGCCACATTAACAAAATTCTTTGTTAAATAAGACCTTTTAATTTATGTAGAAACATTGATGTAAAAGTTCCCTGACATTTATTTGTAACATTGAAAAGCACTGAAAAACAAGATATTTTATGCCGTCTGACCGGAAATACAAATATAAGATATTTGAGAATAGGCCACCCTGCGTTCACATTCTCTCTGTATCTGATATCAGTGTGACAGCAGTATCTGTCACCACTTCATTGCCACATAGCAGCAATTAAAACCTGCGTCTGTGAATCAATACCTTCCTGAATTCTCAAGAGTGAGGAAACAATTCAAGGTCATTCGAATTAAACTGCGCTTTTGTGCATAGACAAATGCTCTTAAAATATAATTTTGTCACTTCATTATTCTTTTTCTTTCAACAAATGTTCTTAAATATAATTTTTACTTGATTTTGATTTAATTTCATTTTAATTAATATGATTTTTATTTTGCTGACACTGTAGAAATAGTATAAGTTAGGTTTATTAATTTATATTAACAATATATAGTACTTAGTATATAAATGACAATTACGATTATAATAGAGAATAGCGGAATAATAATGACAGAGAATAATGATTAGTTTGGCTTTATTGGCATTGACGCCACTTCCGGGTACGTCACTTATTGCTTATGAATATTGATAGATGTGGTTTTATTTAGACAGTCAAGCTTCACTGCTGGTCATCTTAAAAGCAAGCACGAAGCAATGCAGAAGTATTTTTTGAGCGCAGGAAAAGCTAGATAGATAAAATCTATCTAAACAAAGTTATCATCTGCTGCAGTTTGGTCGATTAGTTTTCAGTTGCGTATAAAGGATGGAAATGTGTTATCAGTGGCATGATGGCCTCACTACAGAACATAGAAACAGTCTTGATGAACCTCTGGACCTTCAGAAGAAGTGATGAGCGACATTGCACATGTGCAGAAGGACAGTGCAGTTCGGCAGGTCATGTGGTACCTAACGGCACCGACAATAATCCCTCATATCCATCCTCGTGTGTCTGTGTACAGCAGCACCCGTCCAATACACACTAGGTCCACCTTTCATGACGCGTGTATAACTTTTGGAGAGAGCATGGGGTTGGAAAAGCTTTGCGTATCATTTCACAGTGTACGTATATTTACTGTGATTTTTATGTTAATAATGTTTCAGAGAACAATATTTTATCATTTTATTTTATTATAATAGCTTTTAATTTCGTTGAATTTGTTTTCAAATGTACACCGAGACCGTGCATTTTATTTAATAAAAGTGTTTGATAAGAACAGCGAAAGATTGCTCAAGGTTACGTTTTGCATTAAAAATAATACAAAACAATATTTTGCATATGTATAAGGAATTTTCATACAACACACTTACATTTTCCCCTGAGAACAGCCATAGACATTTGTAGTCTTTAAAAAATCATATTACATTAATAATGTGTTAGTGTCAGAGCTGAAGTGGGTGAATGTAAATGATAGTTTGAAAATGAATGAATGATGTTTTGTCGTTCTCAAAATGACAGGACACGCTCCCCTTCATGGTCTGTATCTCATGGTCTGCAGAAGAGGAGGTGATAGCAGAGCAGCAGCTAAACTTGGCTGCAGGGGTGGCTGTCTCCAGCAGGGGATCTGTGGGTTTGGTATCCCTGTGACTCAGTGGTGTTGGGTGGAGATGTCAGGAGCATGAGAGAGCGTGACAGTGGAGGACTTCACTAACAGGCAGGCTGCACTGATAATGAATCATTTGACATGGTTTTATTTATTTATTTATGTATTTATTATAAGAGGGATGAATCATTCCTGTGATAAAGTTTGGGGGTTATTCTGTAATTAACCGGTTGCTCGTGATTTTGCAGACAAGTTTTATTCAAAGTGATTTTTGGAGCACTCATCATCAGGATGGTCCTGATGGAGCAATGTGGAGTTAATTGCCTCACTTAAGGGCACAACTGGGCTCTGTTCACTCCTCAGTTCATAATTCATGCCCAACTCCTGCCCAGGGCTGCTAGTGGAAAGCAATTTCTAACAGGCTAACAATAACAACCTAGCCTATGTGATCCCGCCCATACAGAGCAATCTCCAAGCCACACCCCCTCCAACAGTGCTCAGAGGTATACAGATAGATCGTTTGATAATCTTATCATTGCATTTGGACTGTACATTTTATGGTCCTGTGCCAGAAGACATATACAATATATAAATGTATTTATACCACTGCTGTTAGCTGCAGCAGGAGTTGAAGGAGTACAAAGAAATGTCTTTTGCTCTTGAGTGAGAGCGTAGGTTGAGTGAGAGTATGTTAGCCAAAAATGTGCACATGCTTATCACAGCTTTAAAGGCTGTGATGCTGTAGAGGAACCAAAGACACTTATCGTGAAAGAGTGACCCGTCCTCCAGTTTGTGTGCATGAGAACATGCTGTTGGTTAAACTGGTAAATGGTGGTTTTGTGGTTTGGTTTTATTGGGATCTGTTTAGTAGTGTGTTATGTGGTGAGATGAAATGACTTTAACTGTCATGAAAGGTCTGGATTTGGAGCCGAGGTCGTTTAACGACAACAGAGACATGCAGAACAAAGATAAAACCACAGAGGAGAGGAAGAAAACAGGCCATTTAGTCACACACAATAGAACTCAGTTAAATAAAAGAGTTTTAATACCCAGAACTACAGTACACAGGCTGTAGACTTAATCCCTAATTAATTATGGCTTAGTTTTGCAACTTAGGAAATGACCTACTTAGTGTAATTGTTCTTGTAGCTCAGCTTGGATGGTGTTTTGTGACCATTTACTATGTCATGGGTTTGAATCCCAAGGAGCACATATGATGCTAAAATGTATTGAGTGAGTGGGTTGGTGAAAACATCTATCTAATGCATAAAACATAATGTAAGAATGAACACAGAGCTGAAGGTGAAGTACTGTAAATCTCAATAGTTTCTGCAGGTATGCAGATGATGCATATTTGATTCTGTTGGGATGTTTTTAACACTAATTGCTGTAAGCATCACAGTCAATCACTGCATTTAGTATCCCTCACTAAACACTGTGGATTAGCAGATCAGGTTTTCCAGCCACTAAACTCCAGTATCAGTAAATTGATGAGTAGCTGGATTGTACAGTAGCCTCTGGCGTGCTTATTGACATGTATCTCCTCTCACAGATGGCCCACGGCAGGTTCAAGGTCTAGCAGCAGTACTGATTACATAATAAGATAGATACTGTATTTTCCAACCAGTTGTCTCACCCCAAGGGTATGTCTGCATGTTTGTTTACAACTCTGGCCCCTCCCACTAAATCTGTGATGAAAGACAACAGCTGGCCGCTGTTTGTTGGCAGCAGCTGGGTTTCACACCTCTTGGTGTTTCATTTTTATTGCTAATAAAGTCTGACTAATTAATTGTTGAGATGATAGATATGTTGCATAAATTGAGCATAAGGACCTAAAAACACACAGACTAGTCACAGCGTTTGCAAATTAACTGACTGAAAAAAATCACTTGATATTGAGCTGCCGGTGTGTATTAAAGACGTCGTTTAGATTTAATGCAAAAAAATTAAAACACAGATATTTAAATGACTGTGTTACATTTAAAATAAATTTTTCAGTTAATTATTTTAATTAGCTTTTCTATTTAATTTTTTTTCCAATCTTATGTGGCAAAGAGGTTATTTTTGCTTCTCTCCTGTAAAGTCATTATCGAGGTTTCAAGCATGTGAATGAGATATTATGTGGTTTGTAGAGTTTGTCCCTGTCAGATTAATAACATGGTCGTGTGTGAACAAACACAAACATAACTTTAACTTTTGTCTTATTTCAGTTATCAGTTACAATAAAGTATCAGTTACAGTAAAGACTTTGTTGGTCTGTACAGAGCACACAAATGATGACCTTGTTGTGATGTGCTTAACCTAACAAACCTGTACCTTACTGTAAATGCTGTTACATCTTAACAGACTTAACCAGTGTTGTTTCACAAGTGCTGTTAACCAGTGTTGTTTCATGTACAAATGATAGACTGTCTCAAATACTGACACATTCAAATTTGACATGAACCAAATGAAACATGTTTTAAGCTGGTAAAATGTTAGCCAGTCTGACCCTTCTGACAGTTCTGTAAATGAATATTGGCATCGTATCTGTTTTAAAGAAATACTCATCTTTACATCACTCTTTTATAGTCATGTATGTGTCAGTGGTAAATGATTTCTCATTGGGTTGTTCTGCCTGACCTCAGTGCTGTCAGTCATTGATGAGTGTCAAACACTGGCTAATGAAACACTGTTCTGGGTGCTGTTTAATGCTTTAAATGTGTCATTTGTTAAATGTTGTTAAATACAATTATACAATACAATCATTGTGCAGTCTGTTCTCCGCACATATAGGTTAGTGGAATAATTGCACTGTCTAGCAGAGGGCATCAGTGCTCCACTTTTCATGCTACCTTAATGACTTTGAGGCCTAAAAAACAAAGAATAATAATATTTAACTCTTTTTACAAATAAACCCTCTTAGCATAATAACTGACACCATAAAGTCATTTTTACATAAGTCAGATTCCAGCACCAGAATTGTTGTCAATAACAGCAGCCAGTACTGGCAAATAAAAGTCTTTCTGTTTATTTTTTTCAATGATCCCAACAGCAATTGTGCAAACAATCAATCGTTTAAGGCTGCTGTGTTAATGAATCTGCGGCTTTGTTCTCATCAATATTGCGATCACAATCTGTCGTGTAATTAATGTGCTCGCCGAAGCATTTTCTCTTAAGAGGCTGGGCTAGATATGAATATAATCAATACAGTGTTCAAGACAACAGCTGACCTGTGTTTCAGAGGTCCAGAGCCTCAGAGCCATATGTCAAGATTAGTCACTGTGCAATATTATGTCCTGTGCTTAAGCAGGCCTTGGAACAGAGACAGGAGGGAGGGGATCAATTGTGTAAGGCTGGCAGGAAAAGGAGAAAGGGAGGGATAAAGATTATAATCTGGTGACCGCATGTCAAAGATCAATCCGGCCACCAGATAATGGGATTAAATGTATGTGCCGTGTTCATTAAGCAATGCCTTGCACCACAAGCTAATTCCACAGACTCTGGGGCTAGAAAAGGTTCTTTTGGATTAGCTGTCCAGCATGGCTAGCTGAAGCAGCCCTGGGATTAACCCTGTTTACAACAGGTGTTGCCTGTTGTGTGGAACGGCCCTCCAAAATCAAATACTGCGCTATATCTGGCAGGAGTGGATACTAATACAATGCTGATACAATCATAAGTCAGAAGAATATTCCCACAGGAAGCAGAACCCATGTTTCAGTGACTGAAAGACCTCCTCTAGACCCCCCACCCCCATTCACACCCTATTTAATGAGGGATTGCATCTCACAGCTGTTCAGGCAAACAAAAGCAGGCATGCCCCCCTTTTATTACATCATTTCTTTACAGTCAAACTGCTTGCCGAGCCGTGATGAAAAATGCTTCCTACAGCACATCGATTTTTATTCTGCTTGATTTGAGGAGATCAGCGTTTGGTTTCCCAAATTCTCCTTGTCTGGATGCTTTACTTTGAGTAAGCGAATATGTAAATGAAGCTAAAGCTTATCAGGCAGATCTGGTTAAGTGCAGATTAATGATTAACTTTCATCAATTGTTTCACTCTTTTGACAGTAATGGCCTGATAGGCCCAGTTAATCTATTTTAACATTGTGTCACTGTAAAGCAGTAGTGCTACTGCACATTAGCATTACTAACCACCGCGCACACATGCCACTGACACTTATTAACAGACCCTGTTCTGAAAGTCTATTGTGTGTGTCACACTTCTGGAGTTACGCTTTAGAGGTTGATCATTACCTGTGGAAGATCGGTGAGTGGCGTGAATGGCACAGGACGTTACACTGTGCTGACATCACACGCCCTGAGAAATTCCACACCTGTGGGTTGTGATCTCACATGCTTCCTCCTTCCCCTCGAGGAAGCATCATAGCTGTCGACAGTCTTCCTCCATATGCTAAGTTTGATAACACATCAGCGTTCTGTCTGTAGGTGTTGCTAAGACAGTAGTCACGCTACAAGGTGGTAACTCTGCTCCAAACAATTATCATCTACAGAGAGACCCTCCCCTAATTGGACAGAACACAGATGTGTCTCTGTTTGTCAGTAAGAGCGGGTGTTACCCAAGACCCCCCACGACTGACTAATAAAACCGTAAAAAGACAAAAGCTTGTGTAATGATGAAATGTTTCCTATTTAAAACCACCACGAATGTGCAGTGAGCATTTATTGCTGTATTGTAGCAATCTGAGGTAATGTTTTAACTGTGGGTGAAAGATGTTTTTCAGCTTTTTGTGATTCGAGAAGCTAATAGAAACTAAACATTGTTCAATGAATTGTGACTTTCCAAAAGACATTCCAATCCTGACAAAGCAGCAATTAGGAATGAGGTGTGGTTATTTGCATAAAGGGATATTAACTGTTATGAGGTGTAAGAACTTCCTAACCCCTGGAGTTTATTCATTTCTAATGCCGGGGTTACTCAGGGTGTTAGGACAAATCACCCTAACCGCTCTCACATATTCACTGATAAGACATCCAGTCAGAAAACCCCCCCCATCACAGTAGCTAATGGCTTCCTTTGTGTGTATGTAAAGACCTGTCGAGAACTACAGATAAGACTGTATCCTCACAGTGTTTCACGGTGTAACTTTTCAATCAGAGGAATTAAGACCTTCTCAAATCCTCACAAATTCCCTATAAATCTTTACACTATCGCACCAATAAACGGTTTGCTAATCCTAGTCCTTAGGGGTTAGTGAATGATACGTGATATTATTTGCTATCGGACTTCAAGTGTTTGCATAGGCCAGACCATTAGCAGGTCAAATGAAACTATACACAATCACAATCATGTGCTCAATGAGATTGATGACAGAGGTCGGCTGGCTCTTGCTGTTACTACAGTAAACCCATCGTCTGCTCACCCTGGCCATTGCATTCCAGCTGCGTTTTGGATGGAATATCCAATTGACATGGTAACTGAGAGAGGTCTTTGCATCTGGGGTCTTGTTTCCTCTGCAACCCCCCGGCCTCTGTCGCCCACTGGTTGTGTACCCAGACCTTTCATATGACAGCTGGTCAGTGTGATCACCAGTCTAGATTTAATTAGAAACCAAGTAGAGGAACCAGGAGTTTGAAAATGGGTGTGAGAATGTAGTGAACAAAACGAGTATGCCTAACGAGATATGTAATTAAATGGTGACAGCTTGTGTCAAAGACTGTGACACAACCTCAGATCCTTTTAGCTTAGCTAAAAAAAGTCAAATATTCACTTTGTTTCAGTTTTAATATTTACTATTGCCTTAATAGTAGACAATGGTTGCAGGCACAATTTGCTGTTGAATTGTACAACCTTTTGTATTTTAAACTGAGAATTGGTCTACTTTGAGTCTGATAAGAGCTGCTTGCCTGTCTTCATTTGTACCTAGGGGTCCCTTTCTCATCATCTGTGACCCCCTCCAGTCACTCTTCTGCCAATCTGTGTGCACCTGCATCACCTTTCTCAGTCTTGTTTCACCCTTCATGGTTCCTCAGGCCAGGGCAGTGGCCGTATATTCATTTTCTCACTTTAGACAAGCAAACTCATCGGCTCTGTGCCAGGAGCTGTCCCCAGGCGGCTGACCAAGCTCCTTCTTAGCCCCCTATCAGACCGAGACATAGCCTGGATGCAGCTCTCCAGACTGCTTATGTGACAGAGGGTCTCACGGCCAGCCTCATAACTCATACGTGTCTGTTTCCTTACGGCTCTCAGAGGATCTGCACTCAGCAGACTCTCAACTTTCTTTTGTTTTCTCCTCTTAAAGAAGCAGACGAGGGCAACTGCTGTTGTTGGCCCTGACCATAAACCAAGTTTTCTGTATTTTCACATAACCCTGTGTCTTGTCTTAATATGCATCTGTTAAACACATCCCACATATACCAATGTTACTAAGATCATTTTGTGAATAGGGTATGTGGTTCATTTTTTAAGCCAGCTGCATTTCCAAATAAGACTTTCAAATATGATTTTCTGTCTCACACAAACAGCCAATCACATTAAATCAATGGCTCTTTGTTTAAAAGGCTGTCTTAGTCATGGGATTGCAGCATTGAGTCACAATAAGTACACAGCAAACAGTGAAGGATTTTCTTCTGCTTCTTAAATATTTGAAAAAGGCAGTTTTATTTCTTAGTAGGAATTTTAAACATCTAAACAACTCTACAATGAAAACCATTTACATTTTCCACATGATAAAGTTACACTCCTCAAATAAATGACCTCTGTATACGTCCAGCACAGCATTTTACATTGTTATAGTCACAACTGTATCCTAATGCCAAGAATCCATTAGCTGCCCGCAGTTACAGTTTCCATATGTTATGGTTAAGATTACATTATGTTTCAATATCACAATAATTTCTCATTGTGCATGAAATTCTCTTTTGTGTAAGCACAGCATGTCTGAGCCTCTTTATTATTCTGCAGGCTGCTTGTGTTCTTTGGTGTGGAGCATGTAGTGCGTCTGTGGTCAGCAGGATGTCGAAGTAAATATTTAGGAATTCTGGGAAGGCCCATCTCTGTTACTGGTGAGTGAGTGAATTCATTTTCCAGATTCCCTGCTGTGGTTTATTGGTTTGTATGGGACATTTTCAACACACATTTTTAAATGTCCTTCACTACAGCTGGTTGTAGTGGTGTAGATGTTGTATTGGCATTTGTTTTTAAAGGTCGAGTGTTTGCCACCTCTGCTGTCAGGTCATCTGTGTCTCCTCTTTCCTTACAGCACCAAATGAATCGTTGTAATTCTCGTTACATTGAGACTGTGACATGTCGTTGACAAAGGAGCAAGTTTCCTTCAAATCCTATGAATGCTGCGGAATGATGTGGATTGACAGGGAGGAAATGGAAGTTCTACTGGAAGACTCTAATCCCACATCATTCATTACTCATCGATCTAGACAATCACCACTAGACACGTGGAGTATAAAAGTTCTGTACCAGCTATTGGTGCTTCAGAGAACTTCATATACTAGAAACCAATATAATGATCAAACCATCATGATAAAAAAACAGAACATTGAAGAACCTCAAGAGCCGTCAAGAGTCTGTTTTTAATGAGTGTTTCCTCTTCTAGGAATTAATAGCAACTCTATATTGTGTTTCTGTCCCTCATCTTCTCATTCCACTCTGTGTATCTGGCAGAAGATTGCAGTGGATGCCAATGATCTCACAGAGCTCAGCAGCTATGCTGATGGGCTGTGGTGTGGTGTGGTAGGTAGATACACACTCATAGCTTTCACTGACTCAATAGCTGTAATATATATATGATATGATATATCATTGAAGACATACAGCAATGAACTGGACTGTGTTGAGTAACCGGTGTTGGATGTCAGTGTTTTGTACATATACTCAGGTGACAGTAACCACTACTGACTATGGAGACAAGGTCCCTCAGACCTGGACAGGAAGAATCTCTTTTTTGCCCAGCCTGCTGTAAGTTACAGAGGTGTAGTTTAATAGCCACAGCGATTGTACTTCACACAGCAGGCCATTGACAGTGGGACAGTGCAACAATAATGACCGTGTTTCCCTACAGGGAATCCTGGGCTGTGGTTTTGTTCTGATGGTACGGCAGAAACAGAGACAAAAACACTTTAACAGGCAAATCCTCGCAGCTGTATGTCTGATACAGATGTGCCTTAATGTTAACTGTAGATTTAATATTGTTTATTATTTGTAACTTTCACTGATGTTTCCTGGTCAGACCCTTCAGACTCAGCATGTTTTTCTTGCTTAAGGCATCCTGGAGGTGTTTTGCTCTTGAGAATGATGGTTCTGCCACCTTCAAGCTATTTTTGTGTAGGAAACATGCAACATCCTGCACCACAGTATCCAGCCCTAAATTAAAGGTAAGAACCAACCTCCATAAAAACTGTTTGTACAGATGGGTCAAAGGAGCATTTACAAAAATATTGTGTTATTTACTAAAAGAGTACAAATTGCATTGTTAAAAAAATCAGGGTTTGACATGTCAACTTTTTGGTTACAATACTGTCACTATAATATATATTGTCATACAATGCTACCAAACTCCATGTTTGGCTTGTGTAAATGTCAACTCTGCTTACGCTGGGCAGGTGAAGATGAAGGTGAAGATGAAGAGTAATGAGAGGGATAATGGGCCTGGTTCTCATTCATTTGATGATGTAAGAGATACCAATCAGGATACAGTGAGCAGTGTTCAACAGTCATATAGTCCCAATAATAAAGCGCAATGTGATGTTTTTTTAAGAGTTGTCATGTTCTGTCAGTGTTGTGTGCTGCGCTTTCATCTCTCATGCTCTTGAAGTTCCTCTAAGTTCCTTGAATGGCACATCTCCTCTGATATGCTTCATTTCACCTCTCTGATCTCACAGAAGGGGCAAATACACTCTGGTGATCTGGTGAGCTGTTACTGTCTGTTGCTAGCTGTGTGTTCTGTGCACTGCTGTTTTGTCTGTGATTTGTTTGTCTCTTTTGTTTAACTGTATTTTCATTTAACAGGAAATGTATTGTAGTGATCATGTTATTAGGTTGTTTCCTAACATTTAAACATATACAGTGTAATGAATTATACAAGGAACATTATTGTATACACATCAGTGGATTTGAAATGTGCTGTCTGACAGCACTGAGCTCGGCCTCTCTCCTCAGAGAGCGGCAGTAATCATGGAACTCTCTCTCCTTATTTCAGTTCTCTTTCATTGTTGTCATTTTAGAATCTTATAGAATTGTTGGCTTTTGAAGAATGTAGATATGATCTTACAGATATTTCACAGGAATAATCTCTTGACACAAAGTAAAACACAGGGCACTGAAGTTGGCTATATTTGTGTGTTTTTAATGAATAAGTCCACTGGGTTTTTGGACATGCAGTCTCACCCCATCCCTGCTACAGATGAGCAGCAGCACAGCAGATGATATGGAGACTGAGGCAGAGAGAAATGTTTCACTCATTCCAGTCACGGTGTGTCTCAGTCAGTCAGAACTTGACATTTTTGGTCCAGTTTAAACTGAGACTTTCTGACTGCTGTAGACAGCTGTGAATCAATTATTCAAGCTCTGGGCCCACCAGAGTCAGAAAACTACCAATATGTCCTTATCCCAAATTGTCCCAAAGGGGCTAAACTTGCGCTCTGGATTTTTTTGTGTCATTTTTTTATCTTTAGGAGGGAATATTTTAGAGCTTATTTTATCAGGCCTTATAAAATATACTGTAATCCTTTTAGGCAAATACTTCAGTTAAATTAATCAAAACTATTTTCGCCCCTCACATTTTTAATTTTGGGGTATTTCTATCAGCTTCAATGGTATTAAGTACTAGTTCATTTCAGCCCTAGTTCTCAATGCTTGTGAACAACAAGGTGTTAGATCAGTGGCGTTCGAGTTAACACATCCCTTCACCCAGTAGTTCACACTCACAGTATTGTGGCTGTAAATGCAAACGGTATAATCAGTCTGCTAATCTACAGTCTCAGCTCGAACCTTTAAAACTGTTTTACACACATGTGCCATCTCTGCTGGAGCAGATCTCATCTTGAGACACCCACCCACATTAATCTCAGTGTTTAAGAAGCAGTGTGTGTTTGGTGTGTGTTTCTGTGCCTCAAAGCATTCCCATGAAGAGTGTTTGTGTGTCAGGCTGTAGGCTGCCTGACATGGGCTCATCATCAGAATCTCTGTGGCCCATTAATTGTTCAGCATGTGGAACAGCGCAGAGTTTACTTACACAGGCAACTGTCTGACCCAGTCCCGAATAATCTAATGAGCCGTGTCTCTGTTGGGGTATAAAGACCATCTAGATGGTGGCCCATTACATTTATGATGCCTGGGGTACAGGCTCGTATCTGTACTTAAGCCTGTGTTGTGTTATTCTATAAATAATGTAAAAATGCAAACATATCTTCAAGGTGTTTTGCAGTGTTCGGTTTTATTTTTAGGAAACCACAAGGGGGCAGTGGAGGTGTTTTTAAAGAACCAAACCCTCAATAAGCTCATATTCAGATTCAATGCAAAGAGTTTCTCTTGTGGTTTATTGGGAAAATCATACTATTGCCGTACTGTGTGTATGTATTCTGTGTGCGTACATGCAGCGTAAATGAAAAAACATGTTAAGCTGTTTCCATACATGGATAACAAACAACAGCGAGAACAGTCAAAAATCTGATTTAGACTGTGAGATTTTTCCTCTAATGGTTGTGCTTTGTTGAACTAAATTTGAACTTTAAACTTTAACTGTTCTTGTGTTTATCTAAAGTAGTGATAATATTCTTCTTAAAATGTAGTTTTATATTATTCTTATGATGTTGTTTGTACACTGAGATTAACGGTTGCTAATAACGTAGATGATTTCCACCAAAGCAACTGGATGGAAATGTGAATTTTTAATTGGATCTTCTGTATAATGTTTTCGAGTCTGAGGTATGATTCCATTCTGAGTCTTTATTCTGAGACTTACTGCATCTCCTCTGCAAAGGAGTCTTGTCATTACAAGCTTTCATTTGATCTTTTAAGTTTAATGAGCTTTCATTCGCCTCACACTGAGTAGTGGTAACAGCTGGCTTTTCTCTGCCTCTCTCTGCCATCCTGCTTCCTTTCTCTCTATCTCTCACTCTTTCTTGTCTTGCTGGCTGTGGGTGTGAGCGCATGTTTATTTGTTTGTCCAGCAGAGTAGGGCGGAGCCTTTCCCTTCCCCTCCTCTCTTCTCCTGCCCTTCTCACTCCTCTCCACTCCTCTTTGCTCCTCTACTCTCTGCTCCTATCCTCTCCCTTAGACATTTGTCCTGCTTTGACCTTTGACCCAGGCTGTTAACTCGAGAGGTGGGAGAGGCACAGAAACCTCCTCGTGCCTGCAGCTGAAATAGTTCGCCTGCATTGGGGGGTGGGGACAGAACAATGCGACAGAAACATCTCTCTGACTGCATTCCTAACACACACACACTGTTATACACACTCCATAATACTGTACACACTTGTGTAAAGCATATCAACAAATATATATATATATATATATATATATATATAAAATTATGGCACAGTGAGATGTGTCAAATAATTAATGTGGTTAATAATTAATTAGTGTCTTGAATTTTCAGGCCATTTTGTAGAAAGTAGTCGTTACATATCAAACACAAAAGCACCTTCTGTGGCTTGTTGCTGGATCACAAAAAAATGAACCTTTCATGGTTTCAAGATGAAATCAAAGCAAACGCAGGTGCATCCAAAAGTGCCCATTTGTACGTGCACATATCTGCTGTAGCGGTCTTGTAGTGGTGTGAGGTTTACCAAAGGAGACCCGGCCTGAAAAGATTGATTTATTCTCTGTAAACAGAGAAGGACTTCTAGTGGCAGAGGCAAAGCCAGGCCATCTATGCAGGTCCAGAGACAAAGAGCCATTGTGCACAGCTCTACACACGCCAACAATAGCCTGATTGACAAGCAGCTCTAGTCGTTACGGGCTCCTGGGCTAAAAAGTGCAACAGTGACTTTTGTCAGAGCAATAATCTCTATGCTGACAATTTCACAGAAATTGTATATTTCTCCAAGAACTTATTACAAAATATATTTCAATATTTATCTTTGAGTGACACTTATTTGACCTTTGATTGAAAAAGTTTATATGATGATTCATTTCATTGATATAAAATATCTCAGTCATAAAGATTTACAATGCACATCTAACTTTTGTCTGTTAGAAGTGAGTCGTGTAATATGAGTGTGTGTGTATGTGTGTATAAGAGTGTGTGAGGCGTGCTGAATAAGACAGAAACATTGGCTCACTAATGCCTCTTCAGTGCAGATTGCCAGCACAAGTTTCTTTATCTTGCCCGTCACGGCCCCTTTTCTTCCCCCCTTAACAGTAATTGTATTTCGTTACAGTGTGTTAGAGCTAACGAGGGACATGGAGCGAGAGTCAGCCAAGCAGTGAAAGAGAGAGACAGAGAGAGAAAGTTGCTCAGCAAGAAGGATGTCCCAGATGATTTTTTCACTTGCTGTCAGACCGAGAGCCAAGCCAGACTCTCCGTGCAGCTCTGTAACCCAACACTGCACACAGTGAACTTCACAACTAATCTGACAGATTCCTGTAAGCAACAGCTGCTAGCACGCGTTCCTATTCAGTTCTTTATCTGTTTATTTGTTCTCTGTATTTATATATTTACACACACAAATATCCAAAATATATACACGTATTCTATATTCCTTTTTATTTCCACATTTTAGAATAACACAACACTCAAATAAGAACATTCAAAATAAATTAAACTGTGTTATATTTTAACATCTTCAATATCTGTTGGCCAGATTTAAAAAAAATGTTTTCTTGGCATTTTATTACCCAGTTTTTTGAGTCGTCTCCTTGGGATGATTTTTAAACAGTTTTGACTAGTGCTAATTTGTTGTAGGCTCTGATTGGCTGCTCATTCTAGATTTTTTTTTTATTTTTATAAAATTGTAATTTTCTAATGACAGACAGTAATATTTTGGCACAAATATATTTTTGTCTACAAAACATGTTTCCAACATCCAAGCCATCGGCTTCAGTTTAAACTATTTTTAAGATCATGTGAAACATTTTAGTCGTGTGTTTTAAAACTTTTGAACTGTATAAATGTACACACACACACACACACACACACACAAACATTGTAATGCTGTTTTTTTCACATTAATTAAAATTAATACCAACCGGCCATATCTGTTTTTTTTGTTAGTGACTTTGTTAGTTGGCAACATGTTATGACACTAAGGCTGGAGGTCTCTGGTGATGTCTGACCTGCACTGAGGTGAACACTGGCAGTTTCTATCTGCTGTAATGTTTAAGATCACATGAAGCCACATGTTTGGCAGCTAAGTTATTTAGTCATGGTATATAGCTGCCAAGGGCTGCATGTCAGAGTAAATGCTTCGTCCCTCTGAGTCACTCCTCATGAGGACATTTAATACCCCACGTACTGGTCTGGCTCTTTGATGATCAGGATGAAAGAGATCTTTGCTTTGGCCAAAGCCAGAGGAACCCCTGCTGTGTGTGTTTGAGCATTGTGCGTTCACATGTTCTTGTGTGTGTGTGTGTGTGATGGCTTCTGGCCAGCAGCCCAGATCCTGCCCCGGTCCTTACCATCACACGACGTCTGGTCTCTGGTCAGCAATTATGCTCCTGTGTGCTGGTGGTCATTACAGCATCAGTGGCTCTTATCTCACTTGACCACTTATTAAAATGTCATTGAGGCATTTCAGCTGGAGGAGGAAGATGGTGCTGATATTTAGTGTAATGTACTTCGCTGCACAGAACCCCTCTAAAGGACAGCGAGTAATCGCTGCGTTCTTTCCCCCTCCTTTCTCAATGAGCTATTCTTAGACACACAGGGCCCCCATGAGCCTTTTAGTGCCACGATCCTGCAGCCTGTGGTGCAACACCGCCACACAAAGATCTTCATCATTTGACTCCCCGAGGCAAGTCAGAGGAGTGCACATGTCCTCTGTGGGGGTCACCGGGGGTAATTGACGTGTTTGTGATTCATCATATGACGCAACAAAACATACGGGAGGGTTTTAGCGTATGGGCTGTTCTTTCTGTATGATTCAGTTGTAAGTTATATATGCCTTTAATGTCTTTAAGCTTTACATTGCTGGCGGGGTGCTGTGTTAGAATAATAGGGGCCTCTTAATGTCTTGTATCGTATCTTTCTGTCATCTGACACAATGTACACTCTAGTTTATTAATGCTCTTAGGATCTGGACATATCCCCACACAACACAATCACTCTACCTCAGCCGATGTTGCACATGCAAATTTGCACTATTTGTACATCTATACATCTATACATATATACATCTTATATATATATTTATATACATATACATATTACACTGTAAATACTGTACACAATGTTTTACACAAATCTTTACTTTAAATCTTTCATTTTTTTAAACTTAAAATTTTTACTCTTTCTGTAAGACAGTCGTAAAAAGCATTTTACTGCATGTCGTACTGTGTATGATTTTGTATGTGACAAATAAAATTTGAATTTATTTATATATTATTTATTTACCCATACGCAAATGTGATATATGTACATATGATATGAATGTACATGTATGCCATATATGAAACCTATTAGAAATTGGAACAATTCCCTATATTGACATATAAGTCTACCCCATATATATAATAATTGTTATATATATGTGTGTGTGTATACACAAATTACATTCACATACATTTTATTTACACGTGACATATATAACTAATATACAGAAATTTGGTGTGAGCGTGTGTGTCAGTGGATCCTGTTTAGCGATAAGATTTGAGTGAAACACACTGATTGTTATGTTTCTGTTTATCTACTTTTGATCACAGTTGAATTAACATGGAATAACACAGGGAGGTACAGTTACCGTTTACTAGCACCGTTAACTATTTCTATTTCACTGAATTACAAGACTTCTGTTCCTTTCTTGATGTCTTCAGTCCTCCCTCAAGCATTACATCCATTTAGCTCTAATCAATACAGAGGATGTTGCACACAAACGTGTTTAGCCCCAAAAGCTGACCTGGGATCATGTGTTCCCTCATCTCCCCGTCACTAATGGGTATTGGTGGATGAGAGGTGCATAGAATGGTTAACATTGTCGTAGTCAAACTGAGCGAGTGATGTTGAACACACCCTGTTAGTGCATTATAGGAGTTAGAGGCTTTGACCTGAAGTGCTGATGATACTATTAACATGTCTATTTCCTGTCCCATGATGCATCTCTTTGATCCTTGTTTACTATAGTTTTATAGCTATTGTCGCAAGTACAAACATCAGTTACTATGTACTAATCCCTAAATCTGACAACTGATAAATAAAATCTCAGCCTCTGATTGGCTTTTTTGTAGCAGACTGGATTATTTTTGGTGTTGATTTAGAAGTCTTCCTAGCACAGTTTAAGGTCTGTACAAACGTAGCATTGACAAAGCTGTCATATGAATATGTACTTCCTCTGACATTTGGCTGCTATTGTTTAACAGACAAAATAAAACTGGAAATGAGTGAGAAAGTTGCAGCTTGCGTCTCATACGATGCGTCTGTCTGTTTGAACCTCATCTCTCTCTCTCTCTCTCTCTCTCTCTCTCTCTCTCTCTGTCCCAGTGGGAGTCTTTCTTCCTTTCCTCCACCAGCGTTCACCATTAGCCAGGCTTTGTGCCAGCACCAGAGGCAGATGGTGACCCTGCTGAGGTCATGAGACCAGCGTTGCTATGCTGGTAACCATGAGTGGAGAGAGGAAGTGGCACTGCCTTGGGGACAGATGGGGCGGTTCCCATGTTTTTTCTCTTGTGTCCTCTCTCTCTCTCTCCTGTCCGTGCTCCATTGGAATGACAAACACCCCATGAGGTATGATTCCTGAACTCTGTACACAATGATGGCAGATTCCAGCTTGAGGGAAAGATTTTGTGGTTTGAAATGAATGACACTATTGAGAAGAGTAGCGTAATAACGTGTTGTATTCATGTCAAAGCAGAGATGACCAATGCAACATTAACATGTATCGTCCAAAAGGTTTGTTTTCATCCTAACTCACTGTACATGTGTGTGTGTGGATGTATATACAAGCATACCTGACTGAATGTGTTTCTCATCAACTAAAAGACCTTTCAGTTTAAGGGGAAAAGCAGACATGCAGCTCATCTAATCAAATCATGGAACCTTCTGTTTTAAAAATGTGATTCAATTCTATTGTATAAAATGATGAGTGTGCAAAAGAGGCTTTGAGTTTGTCATCTACAGTTTTTATTACCTTCTTTCTATAAAAGACATCTGCATAGCTGAGAGTATGATAATGCTTAAAGCTGAGGCCTGCAATCAAACCACTTACCCAGAGGGATAGTGATGGAGGTCTTGAGCAGGGCACCTGCTCAAGTAAATTGGCAGTTGCCTGGAACATGCCATGTGCCTTATCCCTCATCTCCATGTAGCCCCTAGTCAGGGAGAAACCAGAAACTGTCAGGCAGCCACGTCTATTAAGTCACTGAGGCTTGACAGCCTACAGCCAGTCTACTGATAATGTGTTATAAAGAAACTTGTGTGAGGGCACGCTGTCTTTTGTCAGAGTGACATGCAACAGACATGAGCTTTAGCATGCTAACACAATACAGGTGCATATCTCATACTCTCCACTTAGGAGTGTATGTGCAGGGGAAAGTGCATCTATACGATGATTCATGTTTCTTTGCAACAATGGCCTGTTTCTCTAGATAACCTTGTGTCTCCTGGGAGTGAACCCCTTCCCACACCAAATCTCAGCGCTGTGTTTTAAAACCTTTGAAAGGCAGAGAGCTTTGTATTTTCTCTTAGACATTGTGTCCTGGTCGTGACCTTTGTGCTCAACAGACACTTACAGAAGCCCAGTCCAAATCAACAGCATCTGGGGTGGCTTTTGGCTTCACCTGAGGGCCTGTCAGAAACTGATAGCATTGTTTTGCAAATGATATACAAAATGTGAAAGGTGATGATATTCATTATGGTTATTTAGGAATGACTTATAATACCACAATGTACTTCAGAGATCCTAGCAGAAAACATCTACTTTCTAGTTTAAGTTATTATGTCTCACTTTGTAGTTTGACAAATAATAATAAAAGTTTTCATAATACTAATTTCATTTCAATTTTTCATTTTACTAATAATTTTATATTATATATATATTATTATATATTATATATATTTTATAATTTTGTCGCTGTAATAATTCCGACACACTCACAAATTTAGGCTGCAGGATTCTCGTCGGACAGCTATCTGTGTGATCCAGAGGATGCTCTACAGCATGACCAACAAGAAGTTCCAGGTAAGATTTTTTTTGTAAACAAATCTGAAGTGTAACATTACAGTGTTAGTTTGAGCAGAAATACTGATTGTTCTGCTGATTCTGGAGCAAGAGCTTTGATAGTGAAATTATGTTGAGTTAAACACTGAGAAAACAGTGAATAACATGTTTATACAGGTTAAAGTGTAAATTGCATTTTTTGTGTTAACGGATGATCTCTCTGAGTCCTCAGAAAAACCTGCTAATGTCAGAGCATTACCACGGTAGCCGTGCTACACACCTTCTTTTGTGCGATTGTGTGACACTTGCGACTCGTTACTGCACTTTATTTGTCTTCTCTCTTTGCCCTCCCATCGTCTCTACATCCTTTCATTTCACCTGTTTGCCTCAGTCTCAGCTCCCTTATTTTCCTCCTCTCACACACTCTTGTGACACAGAAAAGACGTGGAGCGTTTGTTTAATGCTGCTGCATCTGGTGGCACAGCAGTGTTTGCTCCTGGCTCTACCTCTTCCTGAATTCGCTCGTTTGTGTCAGGGATGTGTGACTGTTTGTATATTTCACTGACACTAATCAAACTGAACTGAAGTTCTGTAGCAAACGTGGAGCTTAACACATCTTCCACATGTTAGTCAGCAACTTCAAATGAACTCGCGCAGCCAAGGGCGTCATCACCTGTGTTAGATCTGCTCCAAATGCAGCGAGCGTTTGATCAGGGGTGTATAATTAGTGTCAGCAGATGTGAATCATCGTGGCAATGAGGAGAAGATTTGAGTCTTGTTTGATCTGCGGCTGGTTACATCACAAGTCTAAAGAGTTCAACCATGTGATGATGTAATTTTTTCTAATGTAACTCACCTAGAATAAACTGCTATTAGCTCATACATTGCCTCACATACATGTGAGTTTATTAAAACCACATATAAAAACCCTATATAACAAATCGATTACTGCTAGTGCACATTCCATTAACTGGTCTGTGTGTGTGTTTTTGCAGCAGCGTGTATGATTTGAGAGATGTAGTTTAGTATTCTCAGTGTCATCTCCAGCTCATGGTGCACATCAAAGAGCTTCAAAGAAGGTGTGTTCTGAACTCAGTTTATATGAAGCATATCTTTATATTCAGTTTATGTAAAGCATGTATTTTAATATGATATTTTACTTTGGAAATCTAGGCACGGAATTACAGGTACAGTTCATCCATATCTCTTGTGATTCCCCTTACATTCCAGTTGCCTTTTCCATCCATAAATATATTTCTGTGTTGTGATTGGCTCTGTTTTGTAGTCCTACTGCATATTCATGTTTGCATGTTATGTTTTTCTTGATGCTATTCTTCTGCAGAGCGGCTGAAGGACAAAGGCACAAATACTATTGGATCCAGACTCAACAGGATGGAGGAGAAGGTAAAGCTCTTGAATATTTGTGCTTTAGCCAGATTAGGATTGAGCATTTTTGTTCTGGCAAAAGCACAGGACGAACAAGCCTTCACTTTCTAATCATAGGGGATCCTGAATCCTTAAAACCTCCAGACAAACAATATAACATACTCTCCTATTTCAGTGAGCTATAAGCCTGGTGAAAAAACCTGTTAGTAAGCCATTAAAATAACAAGTTTAGATCACCTTAAAATGAATGCAACAGGAGGTTTAACAGAACAGATAGATAAAGATCTGCATTCATCAAACCTTCACCTGCAGGCCGAATGAACGTCTCTCTTTCTCTTCGTTCACTCAAACATCACTTTTTGATGACTGCTCAAACATTCCCCATGAGTGATGTGTGCTGATAAGGGTGTTAAGAGCCTAAAAGAGCAGCTGTCTGACTGTGTGTGTGTGTGTGCGTGCGTGTGCGTGCGTGTGTGTGTGCGTGTGTGTGTGTGTAAAAGTAAGCGCTCTATTGGCCTCTGAGAAAGACAGGGATTCAAAAGCTCTACAAACACTCACTCTGCTCCTGTTCATTTGCCACTCCAGCCATAAATCCTTTTACAAACAGCACTCATGCCAGACACAGACTCCAAACAACATACACTTATTCACATGATCTCTCTCTCACACACTCACTCACTTTCTGTCTCCCTCTGTCGCTCTGTATGTCGTATAAGTAGTACTAAGTCATCTTTATTATCTCTTTTATAGAATTCCAGAGAAAGCTTGTTTAAAAACGTTAATGGAGTGTTTTGAAAAGAGGGTTTTTACGAGGAATTTTATCTTTTTCCAATAGCTGACATATCTTTAGGGAGACATTGGCTATTAGACTATTAAGCAGAAAAAGCAGAGGATTGTGGGATTGTTCCCACAGTCAATAATATATAAATGCTGCACTGATTTTCCAGTGCAGAACCAGCAGTAAACACTTTCTGATGTCTGTACACATCTGCATACAAATATGTCAATTGTCATAGAGACTGTGTGGACAGCATCCAGTGACGGGATGCCCCGCCCCTTACAGTGTCACACAGTGTTCCCATTATTCTGTGTTAACAGGAAGCAGGCAGTGTCTGGCATAAACAGAAACAAATAGTCTTAACTCTTATGCAACCGCACCTCAAACAATTCATAACTGACAACATTCTCATGTGATTTGTTTGATAGTTTGTTGACATTTTTCATGTGTTTCACAATAGATTTATACAATATTCAGTAAAAGAGAACATGACTACACTGTTTTTCCAAAGTTAATAATTCTTTATGATAGACATGGTCTGATAAATGTAGGCATTTCATTGGAATATGACAAACAGTACATAATTTGTAACATGCTAGTCACTGATCATCTGCTTTTGAGTTTGCTGTTTAGATATGTGCCACACACACACACACACACTCACACACACACACACACACACACACGCTTAAACCTCCTGCCATAAGCTGTATGGCAGTGTGTGTTTGTGCATGTGTACGTGTGTGACACTGTCATTGTATAAACTGTAGTCCAGCATGTAGACACTCATATGGTTATTTCTAATGGGGTGTAGACAGCTCTGGCTCCACACTTCACTTAGCTTAAACCCAGGGGAAAGATATTCATGACATTTGGCTACAGAACTGTATAATGAAGAATTACAAGTATGCGTCTGATATTTTTCATCATCTTATACTTTAAATATCCAAAAACAACAATCCTTGCTTGCTACAGAGTATGTAGCTTCTTCAAACACAGACAACATCATAGAAAGCTACTTTGACATTATATTACAAAGTTTATATGTAAAAAAAAATGTATGGCATTAGAAAAATTGTCTTGTTATTAATGGTGTTATTGGCAATTTAATGTTTAAATTGTTATTTAATGTTATTTAGGACAGTACTGACAAGATGACAGTTTGCAGTTTAAATAAACAATATTATGATGTCACACTTTACCCTCAGTAAACCACAATGTGGTCGTGTTATTTAGCTGGATCTGTTTAGGCTATTTATCTTTTTATCTATTCATGTTTTTAGGCTATATGAAGAATGGATAAATGTATACACACACACACACACACACATATACACATATTTTATCAATTGCTGATTTGTTACAGATTACATTAACAGTTTGCTTGACATAGTTACAGAGATGCTGTCACAATGTTATTTCAGGCTTTGTTTTGAAAAGTTTTCTGAGACCACACACAACTTTCTTTTTCCACAGATCACACACGGACAGAACATTAAACCGCATTACAGAGTCTCTGAACCTCCTGTTGGTGAGGGAGAGGAAAGGAGTGTGACGAAAGTGCCCACAGACCACCAGCCAGCCCCTGTCTGCCAGGGCCTCACAGACAGGACAGTCTGTCCAGCTCCAAACAACTGTCCACCTCAACCCTTCCTCATTCCAGTGAAGACAGCTGAGCTGCTAAAGGTCCACACAGTCATTGAGTGTCTGAAATTGGGACTGTTTTAGCTTGAATTAAAAAGAGATTATACTTTAGGTTCAGGTATATCTGACCAAGTTCAGAGTGTCCTGACTAATGATATTCATGTTTGGATTTTTCAAAACTGGTGGATTTTTCTAAAGTATAGACATGTGTCATGTTACAGGTGGTAAGAAAAGAAAAGAAAGTGACATATTTGTCAGATATGGTAACTCATACCTGAAATGTGACCTCTGCATTTAGCCCATCACTGCTGAGGAGTGAACACACACTGCAAGTCGTGAACACGCACACACCCGGAGCAGTGGGCAGCACATTACTGCGCCTGGGGAGCAAACACGGGTTAGGTGCCTTGCTCAAGGGCAATTCAGTTGCTACCCCCAGTGCTGGAATCAAACCAGCAACCTTGTGACTTACAAGCCCGACTCACTAACCAGTAGGCCACAACTGCCCCCTGTTTTCTAGAAACGTTTTCCTAACATTTCCAAGTAACAAAAACATAAAATTTTTTAAATGTTCTAAAAAAATTCTAAACATTCAGTTTTTAAGACAATTCTGTAATCAATTTAATGTAAGATTTAATCTCATGTTTGTAGTGCTTTAATTTACATCATGTTTTCAGTGGGTCAGATGTCCTCACTATTGAAGCACAAGTGTGTGGGCAGCCCGGCTTGCTGCTCTTGCCTCACCATCAGCCCAGAATGCTGCTATTTACGGTGGTGTGGAGGCATTTATGTTTTTAAAAGCAGTTGCCCTTTTCTTTCAGTGAAAAGTCTTTCAGTGACACTTTCTGAATTCTTTTGGTGCATCCTGACAGATCGATGACTTACGCAGCACACGACCATATGGAGAGCACCGTGACCTCTGACCTTATGACAATACATTTGCTCTCAGGGGTGAGGGGCTTTGTTGCTATGGGGATGGCTACATGTGCACCCTTTGACCTTTCGTTGGGCAGGAACACGGCTGTCCACTCTGCCTCTCGTATGGGCCATTGTCCCCTGTAATATGTGCAACAAATCAGACATTCCATCACATAAACACGTCACAGAAAGACAATTTTGTATTTATTAACTTACGGTCATAAAATTAAGTTCTTAAAGAAATGCAAAAACGCAAAGCAGGATGTCTATGAGCTACTAACAATACTGACTATCTTCATTTAATAAAAACAGATACTCAACTATCATGTCACTTATATCTTAGACAAGCAAGCAGACTAATGTCACAGACAGGAAGAGAGCTTTAGACTACACCTCCTCATATCAGGACAACTATGTCAACAATAGAATCAACGGGACAACAGTTTTGGCTAGAACCACAGAGAGCAGGCCCGCTAGAGAGGGGGTCCAGCCCATATGCCGCTGGATAAATGATAAGCCTTTGTTATTCGGTTAAAAGGACGTACGGCTGCCACTGTCTCTGAGACCGCTCAGCAAACTTTAGGACCAAATGGCATTAATCCAAGCTAGTGAACCCATAGAGGTGTATCCAGCCCTGAAGACACAGCTTGCCAGCGCCTCCACTTGTTTTATGGGTTTTATGAGTGAAAGAGAAACAGCTCAGAAACAGAGAGAGCTACACCATAGAGATGAATGGCTTGATGATTGTTCTGCAAACTGCAGATCTGTGTCAAAGAGGATCGGCATGCTGAAAAAAGTGATACAAATCAAAATAAAAAATCATTAATAGAGAGGGTAAGCATGGATCAGCAGCTGTTTGTCTGTGTTGCATTTTTCTGTATTACTGTAACTGACACTTTGTGGTTTTGGAATTTGGAACTGAAAACAATCTCAGTGGCATTCATTTTTGACTGTTTTTGTGGGTAAAAGTTAAGAATAAAATAATATTTAAACAAAATATAAACAGCTTTTTTCTTTTCCCTGCAGTTATTTCTTTCTAATTGTCACTGATATTAAAGTCTAGTTATTTAAATTACTATAATAATTTCATTTGTTTTTTTCATTCAGTATTTTATGTTTCTCTAGTCAAAAACAAAATAATTTTGCGAGATTTAAATCATGTTTTAGTCAGGGGAAAACTGGACTCCTGAACTTCATTCTGTGATGTACAGATTGCACGGGCTGTATGAACGTGTCTCTCTGGGATTAGTTGATAAAAGTGGAGTCTGAGGATGTCATCTATCTGGTCAAGAATCTCAGCTGAGCTAAAACGGAACATACTGCAAACCCAGACGATCTGGACATAATGATTTTAGTGTAAAAGCTCAAATAATGAGGTCCGAGTTAAACCCTGGGGGATTTAATATCCTCACATTACCAATCAAACAATACGTTTATTACAGTTTTCACTTTTCATGATTATTATGAAGGGTATAAAACATGATAATACATGCAGTTGTCGCAAACGTAACATTTGACGTAAAACTATTTAACAGGCGAAAGCAAAAATTCGTTCAGATAAATTACAGCATTTTAAATTAATCTTTATCCGAAAACCTACTGGGTTGTCAAATAAACTTTTCTGTTACAATGTTGCATAAATAATGGGCTATAAATAAACATTGGCCTGCTTTGTTACATTTAGTAGTAAGCTGCTATTACCTCCGTATAGTTCATTATATTTATGTGAATGGACGCAGTTTATTTAAAGTGATGCCCAATAATATTTATCCAGTTTCTTTGAACCTCTATGAAAGCTAATATCGTGAAGTTAATTTACTTCATGATCTGATCTGCGGTCAGTTCTTGGTTATGACAGAGAAGGCTGACGGATTGTAAGATCTCTGTTTTCTTGCACACGACGTCGGACTAGAAACAAAACCAAACAGGATTTGTGAGCTCCGATTTCTTCTCTTACACAAAGCCTCATTTGCAGGTGAATGCGATGGCACTCGCTTCGCCTTACGCCTTTAGCTTCTTTTGTTCCTCTCGCCTCTTTTGGTGCCAGATGGTCGCAGAAATGGGAAACTTTAAAGAAAGACCATATCTGGCGAAACACCGGCACGCACGTTTACCTTCACGATATGAAATCAGAGGGGAACAAAATGGCAGATTCTATGTGAAATTCGTTAAATATGGTATTTCTTAAAGACTGATTTTGGTTTTCTCCTCAAGCGTAATTTTTCACAGGCCCAGTTCTCGTTTTCGTGTACTATCCAAAGAATAAACCCCGCCTAATATGCAGTTAATCTCATTTTATCAAATGACTAGTGCTTTCGAGTTCATTTCAATTCATGTTTATTAAAATTGATAATCTAATCTAAACGTCCAATTGTGATGCCTTACATTCAAATCTTATTGCTGTTATTGGGAATACAATCTGATAAATTTAATGCATTCCTGGAGCTGCATTTATGTTAACAAATTGCCAATTGAAACGAAATTCATCATTATGTTTGCAAAATAAATCTTTTCTAATTTCTCTTCTAGCTCAATGGCATTAAAGATGCGGCGTGTGGTGATATCTGCGGTGAATGTTATTCACCGAGAGTGTGTTGGTGGGGCGAGGGGAGGCAGGTGGTTGGCGTGTAAATAGAACGAGCCCATTTTGTTCAAGTCTTGGTAAGTGTTTCATTAGCGGGATAGCTGAGAGGGTTCTGAAAATGAAGGTCTTATGTGGACAAAGCGGGGTTCCAAGGGCACCTGCCTCCTTCATTATGGAAAGAAAATGGCATTTAAATCCTCCCTATAGCACGCAGCTGCCCGCATATCCCTCCCCACAAACACTGAGGGCGGAACAGCTGAGTCCATCCTTCTTTTTTGACGTTTGAAACGTGTAGGGCAAACATTTATTTCTGGAGTTTACCCATATCCCTTCTATTATCTCTTACAATTCTGTATACATGACTTCCATTAAAAAAATACATGAAAACGACCACGTTAGCAAAAATATAATTTAATTTACATTTTGATTCAAAGATACAAAGTGAGCTACAGAATACACTTCAAAACACACAATGGCTCAAAAGATTCTTTACACGATGTTGCAAACAAACCTTAAATAAAACAAGATAAAATAAGGACGAAAATGACAAAATAACAACAACAATAGTTGTAAATAATAATAAAGTAACAAATTATCTTAAAAAAATAAATAAAAAATAAGTTAGTATATTTTAACAAAAATTCAACGTTTTTTTTCTAATCTATAAAGAGCTAGAAAGCCCTTTACACAGTTCAAACAAAACCCAAAAGTATAAAATTGCACCGTTTAGACATCGTAACACTGGAACAGTCTTTTGTTGGCGAATCATTATTGCTACATAAATGTGAGTTCAGGTCTCGTCCCCTTGATTTCGTTTATCCGCTCTGCAGATAGAAACAAGTGGACGGCTGCGTTTTCCACAGTGCAAATATCTGTCAAACAAAGCAAACGACAGAAATGAGCATTTGTTACACGAAAACAAGCATTACACATTGCACCAAGAATTTAACTGTGTAATTTTACACAGATTACACACTTTCTGCCATTTAAATTAATCCATTTTAAAAAGTCAGGTAATCAGGAAAACTATGGATTAAACGATAACTGCTAACATGAGTAGGCAGCAGTACACGTACCGTTATCTTATTGTTTTACGTGGCGTCGCTTCAAGGCTGGAGGATGTGCTGGCTTGAAGGGAGGTACGCTCGTCCGACTTACACTCGAGGATCCGTTTTCTTTTCGGGAAGAAGTCTGGTGGTAAATAACGATACGATGTTAGTCGTGCGCCATTGCGTTCATGTTATTAAATAGAATAATTTTACATTGCAACATTCGTTTGTAACGTTTATGTCTTTACCTGTAATTTGTGGCGTGCCGTTTCTGGAGGACTCTGGGATAAGTGTCCTCTTTCGTCTGTTTCTCACGACTGAAGAGCGAGCGCGTCGCGAGTTGAGCGCACCAGAGAGGTTCTCCTGATTCAGCTCGCTAGATCTACTCGGGACATCCGCAGGTTCCTGGTCTGGAACCCTGGATAACCCATGAAATCCACAGTCCAGTGTGGTGGACGCATCTCCTGTTGCGGAGCGCGCTCTCTTATTTTGCACTTTCTCCTTGTAGAAATACGGCAAACTGTCTTCTGACAGGGGAATCTCCTCCCATTCGTAATGTCCAGGTAATGGAGAATTGGTCTCGAAGTTAAAATTCCACCGCGTCTGGTCTTGCTCGGAGATCTCCTTAAGTTTGCGTTTCAACTCGCAGTGCAGTTCCTCATGATCAACGGGTCCGAAAAGGTTACGACAAACTCTTGTGCGGGCAAGAAGAGGAAAAGTCCTCCGTGCAACATGACGCTCCAAACCGTTTGATATGTCCACGTTTGCCATGGTGCCAAAAACGCAATATGTTGATACCTAAACCGACGTTTGTTTAGTTCTTGTTGTTTGTAGTCTGTTTATATCCGTGCCGGTAGTTAAAGGCCAGCGTTTGTACGAGCAAAGGCTTCCGATTGGCTGGACGGACACCACGCCCTGTGTTACAACCCCCCTCACCAGCTTCAGCAGTCACCTTCCCCCTTCATTCAAAACATTGGGGGAAGGTGTATGTTCGTAAACCCTAGAATGCGTAGATTACGTTTTACTTTCTGAGCATGATGTTTTCTATATTTTAAATTATGTACAAGTCAAAATACATATATCATATATACATACATATAATTTTCCACTTAAAACTACAAGTAATTGCAGGTTGTAATTTAATGATTATAGAACAAACACAAATGAACCGTTTATTCAATGTAACTTAAATATGAAACAACCTCCTTTTTAGGACTTCGGTTTTAAAGGGATTTAAATAATATTTTTTTGTTTCAATACAAATATATCAGTTAGGTTTATGGTAGCTATAAAGCTCCAACACACATTTAAATGTATGACATAATACCAAAACCTGGAGTAAGGTAGTATCATACTAACAATAAATACACGTTAAATGTAATTATAGATATTGCAGTGTACAAATAAACAAGAAACATGAAACAAATATAATTAGAAAATTCAATGTCAGCCGATGGCGCTTGAATCTCACCAAAGTCGATGTGAACTAATGTCAGTTTAAGCTGCGCGGGGACTCGACAACATGCTATTTTAACGTTAGAAAAATTAAACATTATCCATAATAAGTTTAAACGTATGCAATCTTAAGGTTCATGATCATTTAACTTTGCCCAAGGCCCGTGAGACATGCATTAGTAAGCCCTCGTTTGTGTCCTAGCAAACCTTGCATATAAAATATTTACATATTTCACATTTAGTTATTTATTTATATATATTGGATAATCGTTTATTATTAATACTTACCATGTATCTTAAATAATCGGAACTCCCACATGTATCAGATTTATTTAAAGATTTTACACATTTTAAAACGCTTGCTAGGGCCTTGTTGTATTGCTAATTCCATAAACACAGAGTTTTATATTAAGGTTGCGCTGGAGAAAAACTCCAGTTCAGGTTCCGATGCGCCTTCTTAACAGCGTACTGCCAAATAAACCAGCATTGTTTTTATTTCTCACACAGTTCTGCCGGTCATTTGACGGAAAGTCTCCACGCTTCGTATCCGTACTGTATTTTCTGTAAGTTGCTGACACCTGGTGGCTGACTGGAGACGTTATACTGGACGTTCAGCTGGTTGGTTTTCATGCATATGTCTAGATACAGGTCTCCTCAATTCCAATTTGTCCAAAATTCCGAATCTGTTAAAAATACTTATAATACTTATAATACTATAATACTTATAATACTGTCATTTCATAAACTATTTTTAAACAACCTACAGCGTGATGTGTTCATGTAGTTTGATCACGAGCATTTTTAGGCAACAGACTTTTTGATGTAAAGTGTTTAAAAGCAACAAAACACTTTCTTGCAACATGACTTTGCTTATAAAAAAATAATAATCATAAGCCTTACAGTGAAACACATAATACTTGTTTCTCCAGCTCCACTACACTAAAGAATGCCTGTAGCATATGAGGAGATCAGGGGAC
>JAZGTI010001845.1:0-40542 GCA_036877585.1 Botia kubotai | reverse complement strand
AAAAGTGTGACTGCCTAATGATCAATTATTTTTCTCTCTGTGCAGGTGGCAAACCTGCTTAGACTCTTCCAGATCCCACAGATTAGTTACGCCTCCACTAGCGCTAAACTCAGTGACAAATCCCGCTATGATTATTTTGCCCGAACCGTCCCACCAGACTTCTATCAGGCCAAAGCCATGGCGGAGATCCTGCGCTACTTCAACTGGACCTACGTCTCAACCGTAGCCTCAGAGGGCGACTACGGCGAGACAGGCATCGACGCCTTCCAACAAGAGGCTCGTGTGCGCCAAATCTGCATTGCGACTTCTGTAAAAGTCAGTCGATCGGTTAACCGAGGAAACTATGAAAATGTCATCCGCTCGCTGCAGCAAAAAGCCAATGCCAAAGTGGTGACCCTCTTCACCAAAAGCGAAGACGCCAGGGAACTGCTCACTGCGGCAGCCAGATTGAACGCTACCTTCATCTGGGTGGCCAGCGATGGCTGGGGGGCGCAAGAGAGCGTCGTTCACGGCAGCGAGAAAGCAGCCAATGGGGCTTTCACTATTGAACTTGCCTCATACTCCATCAGAGAGTTTGAGGATTATTTTACCAAACTCACTCCCGAGCTGAACACACGCAACCCGTGGTTTAGAGAATTCTGGGAGCACAGGTTTAACTGTCATCTACATGAACAAGGCTGTGCCAGTAAAAGTCTCAGAAGTGGATTGTTTAAACCGGAATCAAAGATCATGTTTGTGATTAATGCGGTGTATGCTATGGCCTATGCGCTACACAACATGCGACAAGCTGTGTGTCCCAACACCACGAAAGTGTGCGACGCCATGAAGCCAGGAAACGGGAAGAGGTTCTACCGGGAGTTTATTCTCAAAACCAAATTTGATGGTGAGTAAAATTGACAACCATTTAAGATCTTTACAGTTGAATACATTTTTTTACAAAACTAAACTCCCATTTCTTGCAATAGCACATTTCCTTTTCAACTTAATATATGAAGCAGATCTTCAAATAGCAATTTAAAATTACATCTTATTATTAATATTCTTGATGCACTTAAACTTCTTTTGCTGCCTTACAACTCACATAATGTTGTTTTTGGTCTCCCCCACTGGCAGTTCTGAATATTATTACATTTATAAACGTGTAACATTCCTTTATTGAGTTAACGGAGAGCTCCAGCGGTCCTGCGCTGTTATTCAGTATTCTGTCTTTATCATCTATTAGAGATGAGGATGTCTAAGTTACTCAGTTTAATGCAGCTTCTGAACTGAGATTAATCGCATAATCACTTTAACTAACTAATAATTACCTGTTTTAACATCTAGTAACTAAAATGAAAGGCCATGCAGTGTATCACATTAAACATAACATGTTTTAAAGTGATACAGACTATGGACTGTTTTCTGATTGCTAGAAAATGAAATGCAAGTTATGTTTCTTATTACATTTAAACAAAACATGTTTTTACTTTCTTCAGCCCCTTTCAGACCAGCCGACACTGAGAACGTGGTTCGCTTCACCTCATTAGGTGACAGTCTGGGCCGCTACAATATCTTTCACTACCGCCAAGAGAACAACAAGTTTGTCTACAAGAAGGTAGGCTACTGGTCACAGGGCTTGGTGCTCAATACCAGTGTGGTAAACTGGGCTGGCGGAGCAGTACCTACATCACAATGCAGTGACCCGTGCCAACCCAACGAGGCCAAAAGCATGCAGCCTGGAGATGTGTGCTGCTGGATTTGCATCCCATGCCAACCACATCAGTACCTCTTGGATGAATTTACCTGTGTTGACTGTGGATTTGGAGAGTGGCCACTGGCCAACCTGACTGGTTGCTACGAGCTCCCAGAAGAGTATATCCATTGGTCGGACGCTTGGGCTGTCGGACCAGTCACCATCGCTTGTTTGGGAATGCTGGGCACGCTTGCAGTAGCTGCCATTTTCCTACGCCATCACGACACCCCAGTGGTGAAAGCGAGCGGTCGGGAACTCTCCTACATCCTGTTGTTTGGTGTGCTCCTATGCTACGCCATGACCTTCATTTACATCAGCAAACCCTCTGCGTTTGTGTGCGCCCTGCGACGCCTCGGCCTCGGCACTTCCTTTGCCGTTTGCTACTCGGCTTTGCTGACCAAGACCAATAGGATAGCACGGATCTTCGGCGGCGCGCGGGACAGCGCACAGCGGCCGCGCTTTATCAGCCCGGCCTCGCAGGTGGCAATCTGCTCTGTACTAATCTCAGCCCAGCTCTTGGTCGCCCTCATCTGGCTGCTGGTGGAAACACCAGGGGTGAGGAAAGAGGTGGGCCCAGACAGAAGAGATGTAATGACTCTAAAATGTAACAGTCTGGACTCTAGCATGCTGGTGTCTCTGACCTATGACTGCATCCTAATCATTCTCTGCACGTTCTACGCCTTTAAAACCAGAAAGTGTCCGGAGAACTTCAACGAGGCCAAGTTCATCGGCTTCACCATGTACACCACCTGCATCATCTGGCTGGCCTTCCAGCCTATCTTCTATGTAACTGCTAGTGACTACAGAGTAAGTAAAATTAAAGGTTTGGTGCAAACGTTTCATTGATGCCATTTTAAACAGTTCTTTCTCTAGTTATTCTCTAATCATTGATGTAAACTCTTTTTGTGTCAAATACTTTATGATCTGGCGAATGCCAATCTAATTGGTTGGCTTGTGAAATGAAGCAAAAGGCAAAACGTTCAAAATAAATATGCACTTAAGATCTAAGCTAATGCTAACTGCAAATAGCAGCAGATTGTTGAAATTAAACATGCTAAAACTTCAAACTTTTAAACATTTTTCTCTTAAAACTTAAGACTTGGTAAACAGGTCACAACAACAAACATGAGATTACTTTAAGCGCAGTCCTCTGGCTCTTTTAGCCAGACTAACTTATTGTGTCTGTACAACAAGCAGCAAAACTGTCTAGTCAATATACAAACACTGTGTGAGGGATGAGGGCTGCCTGTCGCATATGATCAGGACACTGTCTGCGCTGCAGGGTGGGAGATGTCAGAGCCTTGTTAGCAACACAAACACAGTCTTCAAGAACGGCTCAGAGTATCACACGCTATCTAGAGAGAATTAGTCCCAGATCAATGCTGAGGTATCAGTGAAGTGTTTTGTAGGGTCAACCTGGTGAAGTGGGACAGATACAGTATCTGAAGGTTAAGTGACAGGAAATAGATCTATTTGACCAGCCTGGGAAAAAAGACACGATTGTTAAATAGGGCCAATCTCGGTCCCTGGAGAAAATAACGAAAAAGATACATAATACAACATTAATACACAAGTCACATCGTACGTATATACAATCATATACATGAGCACCAATTTAACATAAACCTTCAGATCAAACACACATTACACACCTTAAGATCATGGATAACAGATTCAGTTAAGACTTGATTTGCTGCACTCAACAGGGCAATGGTGCTCCAAAGGTGAAAGTATCTATAGGAGGATATTTGTACTGCAGGAGTCAACAGGCTGTTGAGAATCTGTAACTTAAAATCAATTGTCTGACCATGTTAACATGATTTATCTCTGTATAGGTGCAGACCACCACCATGTGCATCTCTGTCAGTCTGAGTGGATCTGTGGTGCTCGGCTGCCTCTTCGCACCCAAGGTCCACATCATCCTTTTCCAGCCACAGAAGAACGTGACGACGCTGAGGTCCAAAGACAAGCGCCTCTCCACAGTGGCGACCGCACCGAGCTCCACCTGCTCACAAGGTGACTGTTCACTCAAACTAGCGCTACTAGTAAAGAACCACAGCAGGTGACATTACAATCATACAATCAAAGATTCTTACAGTGATATTTCACCCAGACATTTGCTCACCCTCATGTCATTCCAAACCTGTATGACTTTTTGCTTCTGAGGAACACAAAAGAAGATATTTTGAAGGATGTTGGTAACCAAATAACAGTTGGTAACAACAAACAACAGCACCCATTGACTTCCATTGTATGAACACGAAACCACAGAGACTTCTCAAAATATCATCATTCGTGTTCCACAGAAGAAAAAGTCATGCAGGTTTGAAGTGACATGAGGGTGTGTAAATGATAGAAAATCATTTTTGGGTAAACTATCATCACTAACACGTTAATGAGTTTCACTACAATCCAGAGTCATTGTAGTGGAGCTCCACTGCTGTTTAATGACTAATAAGAGCAGGGCTTCAAAAACGTTTGTGAATAATTAAGCTGCGTTTGGCATCTCTGTTTACGTCCACAGCTTCAGCCTCCACTATAGTGCCGACCGTGTGTAACGGAAGAGAGGTGGTGGACTCTACGACATCATCGTTGTAAAGACAGACATGTATGGCAGCAGGACAGGGATGATTTTATACCAACTCAAACACAATTTCTTCCACTCGTCTTTCTTTCCACTCCGCTCTTTATACTCTAGTGAAGTTGCTGAAACTCAGTTAATTTGCTGTAATCTACAATTAAACAACATGGACACTTCTGCCTCATTCATGATGCCCAAAATCACCTTCATCAAGCATGTTTTTGATCAAATTAACAATCTGTGTAAACGTGACTATAAACCATCTGTCAACACTATACAAGTCCAGCAGATCTGACACCACCTAGACTGTTTTAAGGAAACGGTAAGCTTAAATGACTTGACTGGCAGTACGTATCTAGATTTTTGTACACTAAAAACCATTAACTAATGTAATGTTACCAGTAGATTTGAGCTCTGTTGGTCATCTGGAACAGACCTGATAAAAACTTAAGACACTTCTGAAAACTCAAAATACAGTCTCGCATTACTGAGCAGACCTGCTGTACTGCTACCAGTACATAAAACCACAGAACCAGTGAGACAAAATGTCACAATCTGATTTATGTACCTCAGGGTATGCAATTTAAACTCTGTATTCTCAGTTAATGGGAGACTGTAACCAATATATCTAGTTTTAGTTGAATGGTAAACTTGTAGACATGTAGAAGGACGAGTTAATCGTCCATTTAGTGTCGTGATGGAAAAAGTCACGTTTGGTCCTCATGAAACTTTAGGTGTCACTGCAAGATGAAAAGTATCTATATTTTGTAGTTCCTTTTTTACCGTAATTTCATTGAATTCCTCGTGGTACGTTTTGGAAAAAGTAGACAATGCAAATGTTTTGGTGTGAATGTTCAGTATTATTTGTGTATATATGTAAATAAATTATAAAAAAACAAATCTGTCACTTGAGTTTTACAAATCAAAATACTAGTAAATTCAATAGAAATTTAAATCACACTTCATGACCACAATCATCACATTCTGTCAGGTAAAGAAAATAAAAAGGCAACAAAAAGTTCTCCATTCAGATCGTCGTCATCGACGCGACACCATGCTTCTGGTCAATGTTTGGCTCTTTTGTCTGTCGTTTAAGCGGAATGATATACAGTCCGTTTTTAGCCTCCTTTATTCTCCACCATCGGCCCAGTCTGACAAAGACAGAACAAAGCAGAACTCTCAATTCAAGAACAACATTAAAGTGTGTGTGAATAATACATGACCGAGTTACAAATGCTTGCCAATCACAATACTGCCATCTAGTGACAGAAAAATGTTATTACACACTTGTGCTTAGAAAGCTCGTGCATTCAGATGACCAATTAAACGTGGTCAAAACAAACACATAAATGTATTAAAATAAATGATTAGAATATGTTTGGTTGAGGTACTGGAAACAATCACATACAACTGGACAAAACATAGTAATGTAGTTTTAATGTTTAGTGACGGCAGGCCGATGAACTTCAAACTCCCTCACCTGTGCTCCTGTCCAACACCCGCCACCAGAAACTTCCCAGAATTTGCAAATTTTAGGCTGTTTACAAACCCCGTCTGAGAGAGAAAGTGAGCAGCGTTCATTAACATTCATGACACTGTATGAGATCCTCAAACGCGCACGTTTGAGTGGCGTATAATCAGCACGGACACTGTGCCATTTTTATAAATTGTGGTTTAACAAATTGATCCATAATTCATTTTTTTCAAACGAAGGACCATCCAAGCGTGCATTCATTCAGACACAAAAGACCTGACTGTCACCAGTCTAAACAGGGTCGTACACATTTAAATTACTCACCACTGCGACACTGAAGAGTGGCTGCAGACCCCTGAATCCCTGCCCACACTTCCAGAGCTGCACCGATGAATTATGAGAACCTGTGGAGGGACAAACGATGCTTGATGGTAAGCAGGTGTTTGTGGTGAACTCTCATATGTAAACAGAAGGCTGAGAGCTTTGTGAACAAGCTYGTGGTGGAGCAAGAACTTTACTAAGAAGATTCTAAAGTGCTTGAGGGTGTGTGTGTGTGTGTGCGCACACAAAAAAGCACMTGAGTTTCTGGTTTAATGTGCACTGGTTTCGCTGCCTGTGTTTGTGTCGCCGTACGCTTGTGATTTTATGTGTGTGCACCTGAGGCACCTGACGCTACGGTGTCGGAGTTGTTCAGCGCTGCAACGGACGACACCCAGTACGGCTGCTCCAGACCAGCGTCACCATGGCGACCGTGGGCTTGCTTCACTGTGCTCACGGGCTTCTTCTTGTTAACAGACCAAATACACACAGAGCTGCAAAATAAACCAGGAATGAATTTTAATCATTTACCCATTAAGGAACCGGTTATTAAAAATTGTATTACAGAAATAAACTTTACTGGAGGGTGTGAGAGACAAGTTTAGAAGCACAAAAGACGTCTGAGAGCTGAACATCACTCACAGACAGTAAAAATAGGTGTCTGGCAGCACTTACACTAAAATATCAACACATTTATTTATCTCACTGAAGCTGACATGAGATGAGATCTTACCCATCATCCCCTCCTGTAACCATGTGCTCTTCATTAATTAACTGGATACAGTCAATAGAACTCCTGCAGACAAAAATAAATATCAATATATATATTATATATATATATATAATCTGACACAAACAAAACATCTGCTGAGATTCTTAAAGGTGTAGCGCGGCAACATCACAATTCATAATCCATCTACACTGAACATGCAGAGAAATTAAGAAACAGGTCAAAAACATGACCTCATGACCTCAACTACAAATACCATCCTTCTTCAGTTGATGGAGGCTTTGAGAAGACAGGGGGGGAGGAGTCAGAGTCCAGCAGAGAAACTCACTCATGTCCGTTAAAGACCAGCTGGGATTCTTCAGCGATCTTCCACACTCTGACGGTTCGGTCTCTTCCTCCTGCAGTCACACATCTCTCTCTGCTCAGACAATCTAATGCTGTGATCCGATCCTGATGGCCGAACCTGATGAGAGACACACAGATGAACGTTCTGTATGAACCGCACAGCTTCAGTGTGAATACAGCTCCCTTCATGTACTCACAAGGTTTCCACATATGCGTTCTCATCCACATTCCACACTTTCACCGATCGGTCATGTGACGCACTGTAGAGGTCATGGGTTCCCCTTCTGAATGCCAGACCCTGTGTGAGGGGGGAGAGGTTATGACTGTCTGTAGAAATTCAATACATGAATCATGACACCACCAATAAAATAAAACTTCACTTCATATACAGTATGAAGTGAAATCTTTTACTCACCGACACAGCATCTCTGTGGCCTGTAAACTTGTACATGCGTTTACATGTTACAGCATCCCAAATCATAATCAGTTTATTCATGTCTCCAGTAGCCTGTTACAGAAAAGTTTTAAATCTTACACAAACATTTCTTTTCTGTAAGCAATGACTATAATCACACACTGCCGACACACATTTATGTTCAAACAACGCATCTAAGTGGGCAGCACTGGGTCAGAATTAAACATCTGGCTATTCCCAGTCTTTCCACCAAATTCAAAACAGAATTTGAGCATCGTCAATGATTTTAAGGAGCCGTTCTCACCAGGTATTTGCCATCAGATGATATGGCCATACACAACACATGTGCAGTATGGCCAACATGATCTTCTGTTCCTTTACGTCCACCTGAGATCTTGTGCACCTTCCTTCCACTCTCCACCTCCCCTGAAGACATCATTCAGTTCATGTATGTTTATTGTTTATTTAAAAGCATATCAGCCCAGCAAATATTAACCAAATTCATGCCATTACAAGTTCTGCAATTTGACATTCTTTACAAACACTACATTTATTCAGTGTCACTAAATAAATGCATCAGAAAAAATGCATCATATTGTGCAATAACAGCAGTGGCAAACGATTCTGTATTACTGCTTCACGCCGATTGCCATCACATTCATTCAGCAGCACAAAACTCCCAGTGGACTGAGGAAAGACTCACATTTGATGATGGAACAGTCTTTGCTGGCGGAGAAGATGTATTTTTCATCTGGGGTGATGACGAGGCAGGTGACCGGCAGCTTGTGTCCTCTCAGCAGCCTGATCTCTGCCGGGTCTGGAGCCACAAGCTGGTGATGGTTAGACAAATATCAGCATCAAACAGGAAGCATCAAGAATTACAGAATATAAACCTACAGAAACATCACTCGCCTCTTTGGCTAACAGCCTTTGCAGCCTGCCTTTCTGTTCCAGCTGTGTTGAACAAAAAACAAGTGTCACATCCAAACATCATATCAAAGAGTCATAACAACAGCATATGTGTAACATTATAACAGTGTAATGAAGTGAACATACCACATCCTCCTGTAGTCTTCCAGCTATCAGATCTGTTTCCAATGACTCTTCTTCAGCTTTCTTTTCCTCTGACAATGAAAAGTTAATAATACTGTCAGATAGACTGTATGGTCCAGAAGCTCAACTGGCAGATCACAGCACTGGCAACACCAAAGGTTAAAGTTCGAATCACAGGGCGCATAAATAGTCACCAAATGTATACTTTGAATTCAATGCAGACTGGTTTGGAGACAAAATGCCTAAATGAAACACAACACGACGTTTGTTTGGAATGAGTTTAGATGTTTGGATGGTTGATCTTCCGTACCTTGTCTCAGCTGCTCCAGGTACAGTTTTGCCAACCTGAGTTTCTTCTCCTGCGCCGTTTCCTCAATTTCATCATCTTCGTTTTCATTCTGTGTTCTGTTTGGTGCAGAACTGTTAAAGAAAAGACGGCTATATTTAAGCAGAAATTGTCTGTATCACCATTTATCCATCAGAACACATTGCAGTAGACTAGTTACCTCTCATTTTCTGAATCACTCGATATTTCTTCGTTCATTCGCTTATTAAATTTTCTTGGTCTTCCTTTGCCATCATCTGTATTATTCTAGAGATGGAGAACAGTGAAACAGTTGCGACAGCTGTTTGATAGTGATGGGTGCTCACACGGTGATGTTTACACGAATAATAACAGATTAAAACATAAATTACTGCTATTTATTGGTTTAAAGGAAATGTATGTGTGGTGTCTATGAGCTAACGAGAAACCTTTCTTTTGAAAGCGGATGGTTTTTCTCCTTTATTAACAGCCGCAGAACCGGCCTTCTTCTTTATAAAGAAAGATGACATGATGACATGATGACATGAACTGATTCAGGTCTGCTGGATTTAGTACTAAGGTGGCACTCACATGGTCACTCACGGATTGTTGGATGTTTACATGTGCGCATGTGCACCACAGCGCCGCTAACTGGAGTGGCGGTACAGTGGTGATTTGCAGCGCGTGTATAAACTCGGTTCACACAGGTGTCTTAATAAACATGTACATTGTCTATTACGTTTGTTGTGTCTTTATTTATTGTTATATATATTTGTTTCAGTCCTAATATGTTGTATTTTATGACAGTGTGAAAGACCATTACTGGTTAACTGAGCTCTCTCTCTCTCTGTTCCTCCCCCTCAAACACACTTTCTCTCTCTCTCTCTCTCTCTCTCTCTCTCTCTCTGCTCTGTTGTTTTTGGGTTCACCTGCAGCCCTCTCTCCGGTCAATCAGGTGTAATTACTCAGTCTGTATATGATGCAGTGCAGTCTCCTAATGGCCTGACTGTACACTGTGTACATCTGTCTCTGTAATGGCTTCCGCTGATGACATCAGTCAGCATTAAGTGCAAAGACCACCGGAGTCAAGCACACTCCATCAGCAGTCCATACAACACACAGACTGAGTGCTGGATAAACCCACAGAGAGATAAATGAGCCATGGACAAATACAGGATTTTAGAACTTTAAATAATGTTTGACCAGACGGAATACATTCTATCGGACATCAGGTGAGATTGTTATTGTTTTATTATGTATTTTCATATGTATTTGTTGTGAATCTTGATGTTATGTCATGGGCAAATGATGTCATAAATGTAAGTTATCAGATTCGGGTTTATAATCTACTACAGAGTAAATCTATAGATTTTTATTCTACACTTTCATTAGATCTTAAATACAGTAAAGGTGTAACAGAATTCTGTTCACATTAGGTGTTAGTGATTTTCTCCAAATCCAGTTTGCACAATGTTGTATTTGATCATATAAAGAAAGATTTTTATACAATTATAATTTAATGATGATGAATTAGACACACATATTGTGCTTCTTAAGTAAATTATAAAACACACAAGCTTGGAAATTCTCTGTGCTGTCTGTGAAATTGTCTGTGTTAAATAAGCGTGTTTGTTAAGTTTAACAGTACAGAGTAAAATCAGGACGCCTCTTTCATAACTTTCATCACGCAAGACCAAAAACCAGCATGTTGTACATGTGATGATCTGACCTTCTAAGCAGAAGAGATTACTGCCCGGAATAAATGACGACACAGATTAAACGTGAAGCCTGTTCTGTTGTTAATTTAACAGACCTGCGTTTGGTCGTGTGCAGGGTGTTAACTGTACAGATGTTTTTCATTATTTAATACAAACAGACATTGTTGGCTGTTAGATCACCTCTGTAGTTATCTTTCAGTGTGGAAAGGAGCGAGGGCAAGACATTACCAATCCATCTAGATAAATCAACTGATTACCTAAAAAACATGAACATTCAGTGCAGCTGTGATGTAATACAGCCTGGGTGTATTTTAATGCCAAATGATTTTGTACTCATCTTTCAGCTCCTACAGACGAGCGGTTGAGATTCTTTTTGTAGCTCAATGGGTAGAGTATTGAGTTAGCATCGCAAAGTTTGTGGGTTTGATTCCCAGGAAACACACACACTATAACTATACAAAACAATGTATAGCTTGAAAGCACTGTAAGTTGCTTTGGATAAAGTGTATGCCAAAATGAATAAATGCAAATGTAATAAATGAGATTCCTTTGATTATGATTACTGATGTATTTGAGATTGAAATGTACCACATTAAATCAGTAAATCATGGTACAGTCCAGGATTTATTTAGAAATATCCATGTTTATGACATATTGTAAAATGTTATTGTAACATTTATAGTACAATACTTAAATCTTTAGTTACAGTAAAGTACTGTAAATTAAAAGTACCCAGCTATACATGTTTTACTGTATTAACATTCATACTTTACAGTACTGTATTTACATTACAGTATTTACATTCATACTTTACAGTGCTGTGTTCCCATTACAGTATTCCAACCATTGGAAGTGCTTTTGACTTTAATAGATTTTCATAAATAAATACTTACAGTATGTATCTATGAAATAGTTATAACTTAACATAAGTCATATTTAAACCTGTCACCAGTAAATCTTTTTTATACGTCAGTGACAGTAGTGAGATACTGTCTGTATTGTGATGTGCAGGTGACAGTGAGCTCACACTGAGAAACTCCAGCAGCTACAGTCAAGACAAACACACTCATTATTAAACTGCGTTTCATAAGCTCACAGCACCATCAGCTTCATGAATACAGCCCAATGAACTATTCTAACTGATCCAGAGTCAGTGTTTCTCTTGCTGTATATTCACACAGCAGATCATCCAAACACAGTGAATATGTTACACTAAAACAAAAAAGTGTGAAAGTGACATGGACGAGTTTTGTGAGAATCACCAGGCATTGTATTATGATGCTGGCGGTTCATTTCTATAAGGGCCAAAACATAAATGGCATATAAACATACTTTAGTTCAATAACTTGTTGCTGTGTATGTGTTCAGCTATAATTCTCATGTTATTTCTTCAACAGGGCTGACCTTTGACCTCCAGACAAGGACTGGTGGAGATGGAGAACATTCTGGTTCTGTTTGGTGTTGTGTGAACCGAACTGTAAACAATGGAGTTAAATGAAACTGAACTTAATGAGACATTGAATCGTGGCCACCAGATGCATCTGGCTCCCAGCATGCAGTTGGGCACCATGTCCAATCCACAATCACGCATACGAGACATGTCGGGTCTGGTTGTCATGGTGACCCTCAATGTTGTAGCGCTGTTGGCCAACAGTGGAGTTTTGGCCATAGTTATTAAAGTACCCCATCTGCGCAAGTTTAGCTTAGTGTGTCACCTGTGCATAGTGGACTTGTTGTGTGCCGCCCTCCTCATGCCTCTCGGCATCGTCTGTGGCTCGCCCTTCTTCGCCGGTGTGGTTTTCTCTGTGCTCGAATGCCGGCTGTACGTGTTCCTCAATGCATTTCTCATATCTGCCTCCATCTTCACGGTCACGGTAATAAGCATTGAACGTTACTTCTACATTGTACATCCCATGAGGTACGAGGCTGAGATGACCCCGTGGCTCTCCGCCGCCGTTATGGGGCTCGTGTGGGTGGCTTCTACGTTGCTTGCACTGGCTACCGTTTTCGGGTGGCCCGATTATGGAAACCGAAGCTCCATCGCGGCGACCCACTGCTCTCTCCACTGGAGCCACAGCGGGCATCGCCGGGTATTCGCCATTCTTTTCTGCGCCCTTTGCTTTTGCGTACCAGCCGCGATTTTACTTGCCGTCTACGGGAATGTTTATAAAGTTGCCCACACGGCTGCCCGGGACAGAGGTCCGATTCCCAGCTGGTCAGTGGCGAATGCGCACCCAAAGCGACGGTCTGATTCTATCAACAGCCAGACCACCATATTCACCAGCAGCAGCGTCCGCAGACATCACGTTCCCCGCAGAAAGAAGAGAACGCTGGTCGGGGCGAAAGCTGCCATCACCTTAGCCATCATCGTGGGCCAGTTTCTGGTTTGCTGGCTGCCGTACTTCGCCTTCCATCTGCATCTGTCATTGGGCTTTTCTCATAGTAACTCGGAGGAGGCCGAGGGACCGGTCACCTGGCTGGCGTACTCAACATTTGCAGTAAACCCGTTTTTTTATGGGCTGCTAAACCGTCAGATCAGAGAGGAGTTGTGCAAGATGCTGTTGTGTTGTCGATCGACCGGTAGGCCGGTGCAGAGCGCAGGGTCCGGTCACGAACGATCACGGCAGGAACATTTCTTTCACTGTTTGCCCAGGTCCAGTTTAGAGGAAGGAACTGGAGGCAGATATCACACAGTCACAAGAAGCACAATGGACCGAACCAGCTGTAGAATACCGGGACAAATACCAGAAGAAGTCACCTAAACATTTTAATTCAGAACAGTTTGTACTATTTTCTTGGCATTTTCTTACTGTTGGGACAAACTTTATAAAATAATTCATTTTAAAATGTGGGTCACATTCCTTATTCCGCTGCTCATACCTAATACATACTTGCCTACATACTTGCTTACATACTTATCCATACTTACTGTGAAGCAGCAAACAACAAATGCCTTCAACTAATCACAACGCTTTGCAGTGATGCCTTCACTCACGGTCACAAGCACAGTTACTAGGCCTTGAATTATATTATGAAGTATGTATTGAACTGACCATGGGGACTTCATTAATGTTTAAACGTTCATATTATCAAGCTAAACGTTGCTAATTTATTTAAACTGACGTTTATTTAAGCACTACTGAATTGTTTTCCACTATGACAGCACAATAACGACTGGTGAAAACTATCAGAAAAAGCATGATGGGAATTAATAGGAATAATACATTATTTGTACATACAGTATTTATTTATTTATTTATTTGTGGTTTAAGGGACATCAGCTCTCTGTTGTATTTCTCTGCTGTTTTAACTGTAGACAGCAGCACACATGGGTCTGAAAAAGGGACAAAGGCAAATTGTCTTGTTTAATAAAAGCATGAGTCACTTTAAGCGTGACATCTCTCAGTGTGTTGTGTTTAGAGCTCATTGTTTGGGTCATTCAGTGACTTAAATGTCTGTTGTCACAACACATAATGTGGATACATGTGTGGAGTCACCTATTACATCACATCACATCACAACAGTGTGACCATTGTTGTTGTTTGTTTACTGTTCATTATGGGAGGTTTGACTACACATGTATTTCCACTCTGCTATTGCTGATAGCGTTTCTCTCTTTAGGCCCAAACTAAGCCCTGCGTGTTCCTCTGACTTAGGTCACATTTGTGAGGTTATATAACAGTAAATCTGTCTGATGAAAGCTGTTTCACAGTATTGACAACAGATTTAAACGAACACAATGATGAATTTAATTGAATTCTATGTGCTAATCATTAATTTAACGTTGTTTAAATATTTTACTATCAATTCAGATCTCAATCCATAATGTAAGTGTTTGTTTCCTTTAATTATCACAATTTTTCATTTTAATGAGGAGATTTGAGTGATTTATATGCAGATTAGTCTTAACGGATAAAGCAAACTAAACCATGACGAGAGGCAGCCAGCAGCACATCTGTCAAAGCGATGCTGTGACCCTCTAATTTATGAGACAGCCGTCGTATTTGTGCGAAGGTAAACTGGAGAAAATGTCAGAAACTGAGATTAAACAGTCATGTGATTAGTATAAGAGCTTCATAAAAACAGTCTGATACCATCTGTTCACGATACTGAAGCTAAAAATAGATGGTAACTAAGACTGTGTGAGAGAGAGACTGTACGTTTTTATGTAAGAAAGTCTTTTCAGCTAAATTTATATTAAATATCAGTGCTTGAATATGGGCTGAGAGATAATGTACCCTGACTCTTTGATCTTTAATTTAAGGGTCTTTTTATAGCTAATATATGGTTGTTTTTTTCTGTTACATCAGAGAGAAAGAAAGTGTGTGTGTGTGAGAGAGAGAGAGAGAAAGAGAGAGAGACAGTTTAAAAGAGACAGTGAGTGAGAAAGTTTTAAAACAGTTAAACAATTTTCTCGAAAGCAGACTGAAATCTGCTGAGAATTTTCCACTTTATTACTCTAGAGGAGATCACCTGAATGCAGTCAACAGCTCTTCTTGATTCTGGGGGTGAGGTTTTCTTACATCATTATATAACTGTATTCTGTGTGTTCTTGAACTGTAAGCTATGGGTCGCTTTAACAAGAATATTTTGGCAGGAAATGCATTAGTCGACAAAAACGACACATTACGATTGATTCCACATTACTTACACACGTTTGACCAGCAGATGTCCTTTAAAAATCTGCTTTTTGTGCACGTTTATGTGTCTACACATTTTTAAATAAAAATAACCAATTTAGAATACAGTCAGCCATACGCCATGATTTGCTTCTTTTTGTCAGTGTTTTGAAAAGTACATCTGTGGTCCAAAGAGTTCCAATAGCCTTTGGACCAGGTTTACCAACACAATTCACACTCATCTGATTAATCCCAAACAGTGCTAAAAATCAGTTCTTTGAACCTTCAGTAACCAGTCTGAATCTTACCATTAAACCACATCACCCACATCTTCTCTCTTTCAGGTTCCTGATGCCAAGTGTGCAGGTGGTCTTGATAAACAGTGGGTAATTACAGACCACATGAAGCAGTGTATTATACATCATCATCCTGACCTTCTTCCAAAGCGTAGCCAAATGCTGCAGTAGAATTAGCATCTGTCTTGGAATGGGGAATGTTCAATGGAATCAAATTTTGGACCCATGTCACGGGGGACGACGCCCAATCTCTCGAGCCTGTCAGAGACTGAGAAATAGGTATTTTTAGCATCTTAAAGTTTCTTAAAAGAGTGGGGGGTTTATAAAGATTTTATCAATGTTTTTATTTTCTTGTGTAATTTTCTCCACAGAAGGTGCAATAAAGCGACTTGCCTGCAACTGGTGCAAGCAAAGCGACCCTCATTTATCCTGATAATTATGGTAAATCATACTTCTATTAACATCTGTTGTGTGTGTTTTAAGGACCTGTTTTGCATGGCACTGAACACACTTTGAATTGCCACACGTGTCTTCTTTTGAAGTATTGTTGAAATAAATTAATTTTGAAAAGAACAATCTGATCTCAGCTGTCCAATTAAAAACCTCAGTTTTCATATGTTAATATGAGGCCAGTGAAATAATTAAACTGTTTCAGTTATGTAACATTCTGGTCCGTAATGGATTCATCTGAGATACAGATTTTTCGCCTTAATCTAGCGCACCCTTGTGTCAGGGAGAAGTTTCCATGTATTCCATTTATACTGCAGTGTTTATCATAAATGATTTACCTGTGCACATCATTTTTTCATTCATCTTTAATTAAAATCTGAAAGTGTTTTCCCTCTGGAACACCAGACCTTCTCTGATGATGTCAGTCTGACAGCCTGGGTGGAGCCAAAGCTGTTAACCACTCCCCTTCAACGTAGTCTGCTGCGAGCCTCAAAACACCTACTTTTATAAAGCCAATCAATTCACAGTGAATGAAACTGTTTAAGTTTCACTTTGAATTATGTTGGAAAGATAAAAACATTTTATACAGCGCATCAACCTTTATTTTCATATTCAAGGAAGACACCAATTTAAACACAAAGAGTTTGAACTGAACTAACATGCTTGCGTGTGGGTTGAATCATCAGAATGCGAGTGCCAGTAAATCACAACATATCACAGTCTGATCCAGTAAAAAAAACAACCAGCACAGAACAAAACAGACTGAACTGCAATTCACATAGATTTTCTGACCGATTCCCATTCCACTTTTTCTTAAACAAATGAAGTGGATTAAAATGACTACAAATTGTGAATACATTGAAATCAAAAATATAAAACTTTCCTCATAAATACAGAAAATATGTTTGAACTTATTTAATCTGACATGGTTTCCAAACAACACTTTAAACACATGAAATCTCAATATCGACATGTTTTAACTGGCAGTATTGGAAGTGTTCAGCCTATAAAAAACGATGATGAATAGTGGACTTCAGAGGCTGATGATGACTTATTTTATGCTACCTGGATCATCTGGCCAACTGTGTCGTCTTCACCCTGGTCCTGCTCTGACTTCTGTAAGGAAAGAGGAAGACAGACAGAAGTGTGATGTGCTATTAGGGGATTGCTAAGTGTTGCGTAAACGCTCACCTGTTTGAACCAAGAAAACATTCTGCTATTAAGCGTGTCTGATGTATACACTATTAGTGATGGGTAAAATATGCAGTTTCAGCTTTATCTAATTAACATGGCTAAAACTCTATTTTAATTTATAATGACAAGTCTTGTGTCTTAGTTTCTATGTTAATGGCCAGGGTCACCCTTATATTCAAAAGGACCAGGGCACAAATGTTTGGGTGAGCCTCCCCAGGTCCTTTGTGGGTCCGGCCCAGTCCTGACCTATACACTGAAAGTCAAATATTTAACTGGAGGAATTTAAAAACTCATATGTTTCACTGGGTCAAAAATGGCAACCATGTAAAAATCAAAAACAAACGTTTATTTGCATATAAAGGGCAAATATCATACAGCAACAAACACAAATGCAATGTAAAGTCAAACAAGAGCTCACACACAGCACAGCCCACCGTGGATGAAACATAACATGACGGGAGCAACAATAAAGCAAAAAGCTCTGGACAGACAGAAGAGCATTCAGGGGTGAAAGCCAGACTATTACAAATGAAACATAAACCATATTCACAGACTGAAAAAGGACAATGAACAAGCCGAATACACCTCGACATTCAGTAACAGAGAGTCTAAAAGTTTACAGTATGTTAGAACAGACAGCAGAACTGCAGACAGAACAGAGAAGCCAAAGGAAAAGATTTACCTGAGCCATTTTAGAAATGAACCTTTTATCACTCAGAGATGTGTTAATCAAAATGTGTTAATTCCCCATGTTTACAGCTATATATATATATTTTATAGAAAATAAAGAAAACGTAATATATATATATATATATATTACGTTTTCTTTATTTTTTAGCCATTTAGTCAAACATAAGTTACATCTTTAAGCTGCAAACAAAGATAACCATGAGCTCTCTATAGGTGTCAAAATGACCAAAATGTCAAACTATAACTTTTACTAGTTTAAATAAGCTTGACAGCACAGCAGTTACAGACATGGGGATTCATCTTTACATTGTATTTGTTCATACTATATACTAGAACATACAGACAAATCTCAGTATATATGTTCAGTTTGATTTGTTGGAAAGTCAATGAACTGGCAGACAGGGACGGTTCAGGTGTAATCGACCAAAGACACATGAGGTAGCTTGAGCTATGGATGATAGAAATTAAAGTAGGCGTATACTGTGATTTCAGTCTCCTGGGCTGGGATTGGATAAAAAAACCTGTCGCCAGGTTACCCCAGGGGCGGGGCAGAGGTGGCTGGCCAATGAGAGCTGAGCTGGAGCCCCTCGCTCACCTTTATAGCCTGCAAGGCCATTTCTTCCTTTTCCTTAGGAGAGAAGAAACGCCCGCCGTCTCCACGCTTCCGAGCCATGGCGTGACGATGACGTGACTCGTGCAGATATTTCTGAGGGGAGGGTAAAAAAAATTGATCAATGCACAGAGTTCCAAGTTTAATTGTGCAGAAACATGAGAAGTATTATATAATGCATATTAATTATATATGATTATAGTAACAAATATAGTAAAAGTCAATAAACAACAGTAAAATCACACATACTCTTCTCTCTTTGGGTATCTTGCCCTCAGCCTCTAGTCTGGCTCGATCTTGTCGTCTCTTGAGGATACGGTGATATTGTTTAGCGTTGACGTAAAGAGGCTCCTCCTCCAGCATCTCTGCACTAGGAAGTGGAATCCGCTGCATGGTGGGGATGGACGCTCCACCCCCGGGCACCATCTGATCCAATTAAAACGCATACAGAGGGAGGTCAGACCAATCAGAACACACAACCTCAACAGATTCTGAAAGGAAAGACTGTAGAATAGGTCACTTTGTTTACAAATTAAAGGAGATGGGAAGTCGTACCATGACCATTCCTCCAGCGTTGACCATGTTTCCTGCCATGGGCAGAGTGACAGTTACTGTACCCTGACCAGTGCTGGTGTTGTTTGTGTTAGATCCAGCAGAGACTAACTGAGCTCCTGCTAGAGACGCAGCCGGAATAGTGAACATTCCTGGATGGATAATCACAAAATTCTTCATTACACACAATACAAAGTTTTTTGGGTTAAAAACACAAATTAGTTATTGCTCAACACACAGTCTCCTTACTTTACCCCATTTACAACTAAGTTTATAATACAAATTTATCATTTGAGCTGCCGGATCCAATTAGCCAGGAAACATCTTTGTGGCTTCATTTGACTTCAACATACATAAAGAACGTAAAACAACCTGCAATTTTATGTCTCAAACAGAGATGGCGACAGAGAGGAGAAAGTTACAGATTGCTGGTGTTTAGAAGGCAGTAGTGTCTCTGTGTTACCCTGCTGTAGGATGGTTCCGTCTGCATTCACCGGCTGGTAAACGATGGTCTGTCCTTCAGCAGTCTGAGCCACCTGCTGCCCCTGTATGGTTATCTGCTGCTGACCCTGATAGAGCACACGGCACGTTATTCATCACAGTCTTTATTAGTAATATGCCCTGTTAGCAACAAGGTTCTGGACACTATGACTCTGTATTCACCTGGTTCTGTCCGGCTGTGACTGCAGTTTGTGGCTGTTGAATTATGATCTGTTGGGCTTGTCCCTGCTGACCCTGTAACTGTAACGTTTGACCACCTGCAAGCTGGATCTGACCAGGCTGTACCAACTGGATCTGTGGCAGGAACCAGTCTTCATTAGAACTACATTTTCAAGCATTTTAACTTTTAAATCATTATTATATTACATTATTAAACTATAAAGTTGATTAACAATTGCTAGTCTTTATGTTAGGCCAACGCAAAATATATATTAGTATGACGCAGTTGCATGTATATAGAGTGAATATAAACATAAAATTAGCCCCACCCACCTGCTGCAGTCCCTGTGTACCAGAAACCGGCAGCTGCATGATGGTTTGACCCTGCCCCCCGGTCATGGCCTGTACCATTACAGGCTGCCCTGTGGATGTGATGAGTTGACCCCCACTGACCTGTACCATAAGAGGCTGACCCTGAACCTTCAGAGAAGATACAGAAAATAACACATCAGTTTTATGTCAACAATAAAGACAATTTCACAATTATGATATGTAAAGTTAAACACAAATGGGTGCAAGAAAATGCAGTGCATGTAAACGTGCAAAAATAGGTGGTACAGCTGTTCTGTACTTACTGGAAACTCCCCAATTCAGTTAACAAAACAAATTATGCTAACAGTCATGCACGTGGAGTTTTTAGGACACTGAAAACTCATGTTGTAAATAAAAGTGAGCGATAACCAAAATAAACCTGGTTAACAGATGCCTTGAGCCTTGGTTTGTAACATTGCACTAGTCATTATTACAATGCAACACAAACACTGGTCTCAGATCAGAGTCAGGGAGAGTTGAAACAGCATGCATGGAGATTTGAGATGGCAGAGGGTCTCAGAGAGTCAACCACTACCTGCAGAACCTGCTGGGCTGCAGTCTGGCCTACCTGAGGCTCAGACTGCAGCTGCACCGCAGTCAGTGTGCCCTGGGCCAGAGATAAGGGACTGTTACCATACTACATACTGTAGTGACTTAGTATGTTGATTAGTAATCACACACAAACACTCACGTTCTGTGTGCACTGAAACTTTTTACAACTATAGATATTTATACGCTTATTAAACATACGGTTTATTAATAGTACCAGTCTGTGCATTCTAGCCCCTTTCCCAGCATGCTACAGAGCTGTATTCCTGATGTAAACACAGTATTGCATTTCTTGCATCACAGAGTTTGTGCAGGTCACAGCATGAGTCGCATCACAGATCACCTGCTGTTGGATCTGTTCTCCGCTGGCCTGCACCACTATCTGCTCTCCACTGGTGGCTGTGGTGGTCGTGTACTGCTCCATGGCTGCCGTCTGACCGATGTGGTTTGAGTAATGAGATCAGCACACAACAGAAATCTGAAAACAACAATAACACACTGAAAACAGATCCTTAAATTATTGGCTCTGTGGATTATATCAGTTAGCAAATGAAGATTCAATTCCCTGGTAATGTGTTACAGTGTCACGCGCTTGGTCTTTGTATCTAACAAACGCTTTCTTAATCTTTTAATTAATGTTTATTAACTAAAATCGCGTATATATTATTTTTGTCTGTTAAGTCTCTGCGTGTGTTAAATGTGTTGATGTAATGTTTTCTCTATGTCCAACAGTGTTAGCCTCGCAGTAAACCCCCGATCTGTTTTTAGCGCATAAACCAGTATTATCACCAGTATTATCCCCACACAGTGTTTAAAACGAACTGAAAGGCAATGAAACATTTTTGCAAGGGGTTAAAACCACAGACGGTCGATCAACACACCGAATCACCTCTTAAACGCCGCAGTATTTTGAGAACATTTAAACAAAGAGCGGCGCAGAACTGGGCCTATACGAGGCGCCAGCTCGGTTTGACTATATTAACAAGTAAACAACATTATTCGTGGTTATAATCACATCATTAGTGTCACGATAGCGCGTGACGGACCCTGACACACAAGATTTGCACTATTCCTGTTTATAATGATTTTAGTCATTTGGTTGGTCGGTCACACACCAATCCCCCGAGCTAACCGACCGAGTCCCGTCCCCTCCCAGCAGCCGCGCTCACTCACCGCTTGCGCCGCCGCCCGATGCACCTCTGATTGGCTCTGAGAGCCGCGCCTGGAGCCCAATCACACAACGCGTCCCCGAGCCAAAATGGCGCACTGCAAAAAAACAGCGGAAGATAAAGGGTGCCCGGAACACCCCGCCCACTTCGTCACTCGCGTGACGGAATGAAGAGACGAGAATGTTACGAGAACGTTTAAATGACAAAAAAATACATAATAATAACCAACAATCTATGTCGTTGTTTATTTAAAAGGTTTGGTTTCCTCTAATAAGGACTTTTATAACTGATGTTTTCGGAAACCTTGATATTATTTAGAAAAACAAATCACCTTTTTTGTAAGAACTTTTTGCTGTGTTGTTATTATGCGATTTCGTTTGTTTGTTTTGAATTGTACATTTTTAAATAAGATTAATTAGTTTTAATGAAGTTTAATGAAAGACTGCAAACATTTTTACATTTAAAGGTTGTCTTTGTATAATGATAATAACTGTAACTTTTCACTCACATTAGTTAATTGATAATAATTCTTGAAAAGAGAAAGGCTAAAAAAATGAATGATAATTGTAGTAATTTAATACAATGGCTCTCCGTTTGTACTCTTTACGTTAATAATAAAGTTTAATTCTAGTACACTGCTGGACAAAACAGACGAAATCTTGAATCACACATTTGTATTATTCTTATGCAGACAACAATGACACTGAAAGCGCTTTTTTCAACAACAGTTTATTAGCAGTGATTCGTAACAAAAAGACCCCCCCCCATTTAATCAACTACAAGTTTTGCTGTTCTGTGCTTGTACAGAACTATAGAAAGTTTTTGAATTGACTGAGAAAAAAAATTATATAAAGACTGAATTCCTGTCTGAACAGGCAAACCGTAGGATTTACATTTGCAATCGCTGTGTGATGAGTCACACAAAATGACGTGGGATTTTCTCCTCAGTACACATAAGCTCTAGATATCTTTGATGACATCCTCAAGTTCTTCTTTTGTGTACATGTGGAACGTCTTTCCTGGTTCTACTGTTGCGAGCTAAAAGCAGAGACATGGAACCATTAGAACATGTGTCAATCAAATACTCTTAAACAGAGTTCTGTGTCACAGAATCAACATCATATGAGGAGAAACTATGCAGCGTTACCTCAATGTTGGTGGCATTGAGTTTCTCCTCCATCACTTGCTTCAGGATGGTGAGAGAGGATTTAATAGCGTCCTTTAACGTCATGGACTAAACGAGAGGATCAGAGATATTGAATGAATGTTTGGTGTGGAATATAATCCAGACATCAATGCTAACATCTCTCTATGTGGCTGGGAATTGTTAAAAGTAATCAGACTTATGGAAGAGTCTTTGGGACACTGGCTGCTGTTTATTAGCTTGTACAGTACCATAGGCAGAAAGTCTGGTGATTGAAGTTACACCAGTACAGGCATGATATACTAGAAGGGGAAGACGGGTGGGGTAGATTTATAAAGGGACTCTTATTGCCCCGGCATGAGGATCATTTTGCTGCTGTAGATCCAAAAACTTCCTTCTATTAGAAAAACCTTCTTTAAAACTGTGACAGAACAGACCAGACGACTGAAGTCAGAGTTTAGTGTGCCATTATTACATACACATAGATTTAAATTATATCTAGAACATATAGTGTCATATATAGTGTCAAGTGAAATCAATGAGTATTCTTAATGAATTTAGTTCAATATATTTAGTTCTCTATAGAGGGATTCAGTTCTATAGTTCTACAGAGAACAATACATTAATATATTCTTAACACATTATTATTTATGCATTTGGCAGACACTTTAATTCAAAGCAGCTCACGGTGCATTCAAGGTATACATTTTAACACATGTATCTGTGTTCCCAGGGACTCGATGAGTCTTGCACTGCTAACACAACACTCCACAAATTAAGCTACTGGAACACCAAGACAAAACGTACCTTGTGGTAAACTTCCTGCAAAGAGCTCTGCGCACCCTCAGATGCCGAACCGATCGCCCTGGCGTCACACTGGACAAACGTGCCTGAAGGGTCCATGTGGTATCTGTCAACGGGTTTTGAGATGGACAGAGTTTACAAAACTGTCTGTACCTAATAAAGCAGCTAATTAGGAGACAATTCAAGTATTTGAAACTTTTCAGAAATCTGACCATCTGAGACTGTTTTACAGATGACTATAATTTTTGATGCTGATTATTGTAAACATTTTAAGTCGGAATAAACATAAAAAAAAATTACAATGTTTTTTAATTTTCATTAACATCTATATTAAAAACAAATTCTTGGGTCTTTAAGTAGCTAAACATTACAAACAACACTTAAGATTAAAGAGAAGTCTTACAGCTGGGGTCCTTTTTCATCCACACCTCCAAACAGCAGAGCGACACCAAATGGACGACTCTAAAGACGGCCACAAACAGAGGGAGATATTTGTGACTGAAACCACAACAAACCGAAACAAAGACAATCCTCATCATAAACAAATGTACAATAACGTGTCAGGTCTGATTTTACCATAGCACCGGGGTCAGCATCTTCCTCTCCAAACTGCAGCGCAAGGTTCGACACAGCCTGTGTTATGCTCTCCACCGTCATGGTCTCGTTGTAGGTAAACCAATGGTTCTGCAGAACACAAAAGAACACAGCAATGGTTTAGTGTGATCTTTTACACCACGTTACATACTAGAATAACGTTTTTTCAAGAACCTGCGTTTCCACTCTTGCTTTGTCAATTAGCGTCTTCGCATCAGCTATTAAACCGCTCATGGCACAGCCTGCATGGAGAAAACAACTGTCTCAGGATCAGTTCTTCACAGCTAACTATCATCCACATGTTCTCATAAACAGCTAACTATCATCCACATGTTCTCATAAACAGCTAACTATCATCCACATGTTCTCATAAACAGCTAACATACCGATATGAGAATCAATCTCTACGATCTTTTCAATGCTGCTGGGCTCCATCAGAGGGGATGTTATTCTCTTCTCCACAGCCAGACACACCCCCTCCGCCGTCTGAATGCCAATGGCTGTGGACCCCAACTGAAAGACAGACAGCAAAGCAAATGTTAGGCCTAACTTACCACCATTAACATGCATGTAACCACAATCCACTGATCTTAAATACGATATAAGGTGTGTTTATATTGTTTTAGAAGTTTGTTGGAGTGGGATGTTTAGTTTAAACACATTAAAAACACCACATACACATTTAAAAATTGGACTTACCTTTATAGCTTCAATGGCATATTCTACTTGAAAAAGCCTTCCTTCTGGAGAGAAAGTGTTTACCCCTCTGAGGATATAAAAATGTCCATATGTTAAATGTAATATTAGAACTAAAAAGTGTAGAAAACTACACCTTTTGGTTTGTACACCCCAAAACAAAAGTGAAAGTGAAAGTTACGAGACAAAACTGTTAGGTTAAACGTTTTAAATTTGCTATAAATGAAACGTGCAAATATTTAAACAACCACATGTAGCCACTAAATGTGACATTATGAACACAAATGACGTTTAAATAAAGTAAAACAGCTCAGATTCGTTTTTTAACTCACCTGTCGTATTCTGATCGTGTCAAGAACATTTTGGAATACAATTCTGTAAAAATAAATACAAAGAATGTGAGAACAGTCTTGAATTATTTAACATTAAATGTAGCAAAGTGACAAAACTACGGCTTGTGTGAGCGGTGACATGTTAGCACTGGAGTGTGTTATCAATAGGAAATCCGCAACCCCTCCACTGATTGGACAAAAGCCTCTATAAAGGCGGGGCTACGATTCATCTGTACATTTTATTGGTTAAACCTCCCTTCACTCAATGACATGGCACGCTTCATTTCAACGAAGTAATTCATAACTGAACTTGTTACCAATGATTTCTATCGTGTTTATTTTCATATTGAATACCTAACAAAACTTTTAAAGTTCCCACTAAGATGTTTGTCAGTAAGACTTTCGTACAATTTGTTAATTACTATACAAGAATGTGAGAACAAATACACATGAGCATCCGTCGTTAGCTAACCGGTTTTCTACAAAATAAACAATATACAGTCAAAATAACTTTATATTCCTGGATGTCGCAAATGCTTTTGCATGCAAAGCTGCGACTTATCGCACTACACCGTAAATTAACACAATAAACATTTGTTTTGAAATGTCTTACCTTCTGCAGTGGAAGAGTGAGTTTGCTAGTTTCAACCGTACAGGAAGTGTTCATGCATAATCCATCCGACAAAAACATTTCTGTCCACTTTTGGTTCCACATTGAACACATTGACTCACACTCCGTCACACTCGTTGATTGTGTATGTTGCCTTCTTGGTTAAATAAAATTTAGAAAGTAAAAATATAAAAAAATTTCAGCCACCATAAAATAATCTGCAAATAATTTTGTTAAAAGACCAAAGTATGGAGTTAGTGGATACCATTCTCTTGAGTTCGTAGTTGTATTCCAATTTAGGTTTAGTTTAAATGTTAATAATATTAATAATAGAATTACGATTTTATTTTTTTGCCAATCACATTATAATCAATAAACAAGACAATAAGCACATATCAAATAGTGGTAAGATTTTTTTGAACAAATAAATAACAATTAGAAAAAGATAATAAATAATAAAATAATAAATATGTAATAACATAAACATATAACATATGTATAATGAAAATGTTTTATTGTGAAACCTATACATATATACACCAGTGATAGTGTTTTATTTTCACAAGAGAAAGTTGAAATCACGTGTTTCACTGTAGAAAGTTTGACAGGTTTGTCGACGTAAGTCCTGTGTTCTCCACGTTTTTTTTTTCGCTCGTGTTTTTGTGTTTCGTTAATAACGAAATCGGACGCCCTGCCCGTAGTCTTTACTACCAGAGAAACCATTACAATACACTGAAGATGGAAATCGTGCAGGTAATAAACTCAGTACTGGAGACTCAAGAAACCTGACTGGAGCATCACTAAGTCAAGATAATAACTCATTCTAACGCTTAATGCCAAACATTTCTGCGGGTTTCACCACGTACACAGAGTGAAGACTGGCACTGGCTAACTAAGACAGCTGAGAGATTTACAATAAGATCTGATGTTTGTTTTCTTATTCTACAGAAAGTTCTGTCGGGTTTTAGTCTTGATCTGGGACCTCTGAAGGAGTCGCTGGGGTTTATTCGAGCCCTGGAGTGGGTGAGTTTTCTGCGATCACTCAAAGAAAGCAACATGTTTCATTGTATCTGTCATTTATTATGACAGCTGTAACATCGCGGCGCGTCTGTTTGATAGATGTTACATTGTTACACGTGTTTCTGCTCATCGTCTTATTGTACGAGGTGCTGGTCATTGATCTAACACTGAAAAGACAGATGGTGCTGTTTTGTCAATATGGGGAAACACCCATGTCAAAGTTTTAATGCCAACATCGAAATATGTATATACTGTATGTTACAGGCTTTTAAAATTATCTCTTTATTATTAGTTTCATTATGTTTGTGATCAGATAGGGAGCATTGTGCATAAGGCATATATTATGTAGAAACCTTTTTACTGGCTGTTAGTTTGTGAAGATACAGTTAAAACTAGTAAGTGTAGTCCAGCTTAACTCTTGTTCCACTTTCAGTCACTAGGAAACGGATAGTTGTGGCGCTTTGAGGTTCAACAGGTCAACAGGTCTGGAGTCAGTCACATGAACACTGGAGGAGGATATGCATTATAAGCATTTTGGTAAAGAATGCCCTGATTAACAAAATACAGAGGAAACACTCCCAACAGATCAGCGGTGGGCCATAGTGATCACATTTCTGTGTAATAATTGAACAATAGAGAGGAAATGTCGGCCACTACCAGGTGAACTGACCACAGATCAGAATGACAGTGGTGACGGAAACAGTGTGAACGTGGCTCCAGTCCATCATGTGCTTCTGTCTGGTAGAATGCACTCAGTTGGCCCATTCTGCACTAAGGCCAAAGTCCTGTCAGCGTGGGATTTGCGTATCCAATTTCCTTTTCATCTTGTACTTCTCATCATAGCTTTACCACCCTTTAGTGCATTACTTCAGTTTCTCTTTGAATACATGCATGTATAAATGCTTTCAATGTGTTTCTATAAAGAAAATATATTGTTATGTTTGAGATCATCTTTGGGGTGCCATACAGACCAACACCTTTCACAGGATCAGATTTAATGAAAGATAATGATGAAGCCCATGCGCCACTCTTATGGGTTTTTGGTAAATTGGTCCGAAAATGACTAATCATTTCTAGCTATTCTGTGTTAGATAGGTCAGTTAAAAAGAATTTACTTCAAAATTTCTGTTCTTGTATTTGTCAGGAGAAAGTGGGTCATACAGGTTTGGAATGACATAAGGATGAGTTACAGTAATAACATAATTTTTATATTTCGGTGAACAAACATTTTCGCATACGTTTGTCACAGTCAGTTGCTTAATCAAAGATCTAGAATGTTCTTCTGTTTCCACACTGTGGCCTTTTTAAAAGCATCAGTCATTTATCATCATTACTGTCACTTTATCACTCCAGATTAACACATTCACACATTGAATTCACTTCAGATGTAAAAACAGCCTGTAGAGCTTTAGCTCTGATGACAGCGCACATAAATCAGAGATGTGTTGTTTTCACGAGTGTCTGCTGAGGTCACTTCCTGTATGGAAGTGGAGCTTCTGTGAAAGGAAAGCAGTGGATCTCACGCCAGGATGTGTGTGAGTCAGCACATGGATGAGCGAGTGAAGAGAGAAAAACCTGTTGGAGGATCATTTACAGATGTGGAGGTTGTCTGACTGTCGCCACACGCAAACACTAAATCTGCAGCTGCAAAGTCTGATTGTGTTCTTTTTAAATACTGTTTATGATTTCCAGAGATTTTCCAGAGATTTCCACTCCAACCGATCAAAAGTAAAAAATATCTTTTGGGCTTTTATTTATTGTGAAATGACAGATCAAATTGAACGTGCACCTGTCTGATTACCTTTAACCATTGAGATCAGCACTGTTTTTACATGATGTCACAACAGTCAGATGAGAGAGGGCGACACTTGTAATCCAATTTATAATTAATTATGATTAAGACATAAATGGCTTTACTCATCGTAATTCTGACACTGTCGATATTATAGTTTTAGCTCGTGGCTGCTGTTCTGATATTATTTCATGGGAAATGCTACAGAGATGATTTTGATGATATGTGTAATTACTGTACATGTAGGTTTTCACCATCTGTGCTTTTGGCACCACTGGTGGTTATGTTGGATTAAGTGTCTTCATTGTGCACTGTGAGAGCGAAGAAGAAGCTGTGATAGCTCAGTTTGCCTATCCATTCAGGTAACATTTCTGTTATACATTGTTGTTATTTACTGTAGCAATCACATGTAATGCTTCAACACCATTGAGGAAATGTTACTGTAAATGTTACAGTTTTGTACTCTTAGAATAAAAACAATTAGCAGGACAAACCTTAATTTTGTAGCACTTAACCCACGTAAACATTTACACACTTTAGGAAGGAAATACAAATATCTAAATAAAATGCATTACCTGGTACAGAGAGAAGAGGATTACATTTCTGGTTAAATAGTTGTTGTAAACAAGTGGCTTTCATTTATCAGACTGCAGAGTCATCTGTATTTGATTCCTGACTGCCATGGCAACTACAGCCAAACTCACCTGCTGGGTGATTATTCGTCCTCGGCCGAGTTCTTCGTCAGTGTGGCTGTCTTAGGTTTGCTGTACTGTACTTTCACCCTTGTCGTGTATTTGGGTTACCAGCAGCTCTACATAGAGTCGAACCGTGGACCGGTCATTGTGAGTATGTCGAAAGAAGAAAACAACAAAAAATACTTTTCATTACTTTTCATAACATTGCATAAATCATTGTGAGCAAATCATTTTTGTGTCTGTGCAATTATGTTTAGTTAAGTTCAGTTAAGTTCATATATTATCAATTTTTAATCATAGCTCTGTACATTGTACTTGGAGATTTATTTTGACTGCATATGTTTTTAAGTAGCTTGCAAGAAATAACTACACATTTGTAGAATGCCCAGATTCTCTTTCCATTACAAAGACAGTAACAGTACCTGTCAAACTCCTAAAAGAATCACAAAAAACAGCACAAAAGCACCATTTATGAGAGCTAGGGCAAATGGAATGAATTCTAAAGAATAATTGTTGTCTGTGACACAAAGCTGTGGTGTTGTTTCACAAGTGTTGCCCAGACCACAGTTTGTTTATTTGGAGTTTAACATTTTCCCGCATATGTGTTTCTCTCAGCTTTTCCACTATGTGAGGCATTCATATGTCAAACTGTTTTCTGTTCTGTTCTCAGGATTTGATTGTGACTGGAATCTTTGCTTTCTTATGGCTGGTCTCATCTTCTTTCTGGGGAAAAGGTCTAATAGATGTGAAGTACGCCACTGATCCTGACAACCTAATAAAGACATGCCCCCCAGGCCTCTGCAGAACATACAGATACCCCAACATGGGCAGCCTCAACGTCTCTGTGGTAAGCAGCTGTAGTACCTCATTGAAGCCTGGTCAATACTAGTCAATGCTGGTCAATGCTGGTCGATACTGGTCAATGAACCGACTTGGAACTAAATATAAAAAATAATTAATGTTAAAGTCATTAGGGCATACGCATGGTTTCTTAAATAAATTACACATAATTTTATGATGATAAATCTTAGAATGATAAGCAATATGATGACAGCATCACTTTACTTAACCCATTGACCAAAAACATCATGCTAATCCATTGAGCTGAATACACACAAATCAAATCAAGGAATGTCTTTTTCTCTTTTTTGCATCTTCTAGCTGTTTGGATTCTTAAGTATAATATTGTGGGCGGGAAACTGCTGGTTTATCTACAAGGAGACTCCGTTTCATAAGCCTGCTAATCCACAAGCCAGCGCAGAGGGAGGAGGTTTAGTCTCCTAATTAAACTGACAAATCTTGTTTGAAAGTCATTCGGAAAACACAGGACGTCACAGTGTTTGTTGATACATCAAAGAGAAACTATACTTTCAAATGCAAAGGCTTTATTTCTAGCTTAACATACTGCAATCCACTACATTATAAATGCTACACGCTAAATATTCATCATTGTTATACATTGTGTTATATTTACAGTAATTTCTGTATAGTTTCTGTTTTGATGGCACTGACAGAAGCAAGTCTGTGCAAGCAGGTCATGTAAAGCAATGGCAAAAACGAACCCAACCTTTTGTGTTTTGAATTCAGCTGTATTCACTACAATAACAACTGAAAACGTATGTTTCGGGTTATTGATTTTTTTTGTATAAATACATATAATTTGGTAAAAGATGGCATGCATTTCAAAAACTCTAATATCTTTATTACAATCAGCCCTTGTGATAAACAAACATTGCGTTTTATAGATCTGTTGTTTTGACATGTTTTGTCTCTGAGCACTTGAAACACCAGCACACTAAAATCTTGTTCTAAAAGGTTTAGAATACCAGCAGAAAAAGTATTTTCTCAGGTCACATTTTGACTTGTTGCTTTAAAACAAATTTTTGTTCTGGAGAAACTGTCAGTGTTGCTTTTGGAAAATATAGGCCTGTTTTTGTGTTTGTTGTTGTATTTGTATCTTTATGCTTCATTAAGTAGGAAAAATATGGTAAAGGCTGTTGGCAGCTTTGCTTAGTGTTCGAACAGGAGATCTGTATAAACGAGTCGTGATTTATTTCCAGAAGGCTGCTGTTCACTTCTTAACCTCTAGATGGTGGTGTTGTAAACGCAATAAAGACCATCAACTACATCCTAGAGTCAAGTGTGTGAGAGTTCTGATATGCACTGTGTTGTGTATAGTAATCACAGTCAACTTTAACCCTGTGGGGACATTTTTGAGGTCCCCATAAGGAAGCAAGCTTATAAATCATACAGAATGATCTTTATAAAATCTGTTATGGTTCGGTTTAGGGGTAGTGTGGGGGGTAACGAAAATTAAAAAAAAAATTAAAGCAAAAGCGTACAAAGAAAGTAATACAGAAATACAGAAATATTTCACTCTGTGCGTAAAAAGTGCGCGCGCACGTAGGTCCCCCTTTCTGCTCACGGGCACGCGCGTTTTGACGTCAACGCCTTTGCCGCGCCGTGATGATGGCGGTGCGTGAACGCGCAGTTACAGTAATGGCTGCTCTGGGACGGCGGGTGCCTTGTCTCGATGATTTTGTGGGCCAGAGTTGGAGCGCCTGGGCGGAAAGAGCCAGCCTGACAGCATCGGACGGTGAGTGAGCGCCTCGAGGCTCGTATTTCTCCATTCACCGCCAAAAGTCCCGCGGATGTGCTTTATTTTTCGTGGAAAAGGCACGGCATCCCGAACCGTGTTACCCAAACAAAGAACCTGCCGGGTCCTAGTGCCGGCTGAGTTACGCGCCTGCGCGCTGTCTCACTCTCTCTCGCTGATACTGAAGTCTATTCTTCATCTGTTCTTTACACGCGGGCTGTGAGAAACTCTGCGCTTTATGGTTAAAAAATTAAGACTCTTGTCTCACACTGAATTCAACAGACCCGAGTGAACATGCGCGAGCACAGATCATGTTTATGTAAGAAAGTATGGATGCGTACAGTAAGAGCAACTTTCTCGGGCTCTCCATTGCTGGCCAGCGCTGATGTTAGACAGACACCAGTGCTGGTAGACATGGAGGAGGAGTTTGACGCTGTTGCTGGCTTGTTCAATGGGGGAAAAGGCTCGTCTGAGCGTCTCTTAAACATCTGATTGCTCGCAGATGAACATTACTGTCCTTCACGCGCAGGGTCTTCATGTCTTTCCCGTAAGAATCTGATCGTTTCCGATCAGTGTCGTCATTACTGAACGTGTCCCGCTTACGTATCGTCTGCAACTTCAAATGTAACAAACACACCCAGTTTGAAACAATGTATCTACTTAAGGGCGGGTGACACACTGTAAACCAGTTACATTTACCAGGTACAGTTTAATTTTGGCACCACCCACAGGAGTGCTTGTGGTTCACAGATGGCCAGTTTAATGGCACAGGTTCGCATTTACACTGAGTAAAACCTACAAATTTAAATGCCATGTGATTTTGCTAAGTTAGTACACAGTAACCCCACATCGGTCAACCACTGACTGATAAAGGAGGCTTAGTGCTTACAGCCCTGGATGAATTCATAGGTTAGGAGAAACTTCCTAGTTGAAAATCACAGAGGAAAATACACTATTAATACACTAGTAATAATATACTAGTCTATTCCAATACAGTAATTGTTAAAGTACAATGATCATGGTTTGCTGTAATATGTCTTTTATAACACATGCTTTTACCTAATATATATTGTAGGGTCTGATGCAGATGAACACGGCAAAAATGGCAAAAAATCAACAGAAACCATGACATTGAGGAAAGAGGGTATGTATTACATCCTTTATTTTGAGGAGAAACAGGAAGTACTGAATGTTCACATTACTTAAGCGATAGACAGATACAGTAATACGTTTATCTGCATTGGAAATAGCCCAGCCTGATTGGCTATTTACAGAAGTGGTAGTTTCACCCATAATTTAAAAACTTCAATAGTTTAAAACTAATAACTTTAAAACTATTTAATACCAGTATAATGTCATTTCAATGAAGCTAAAGAAAGCGATAACCATCTGAATGTGTTTTTCAGTTGCAGCTTCTCTTATGTGTACGTGAGCATCACATTTTGTGTTGAAATCGTGATGTTGAAAATGCTTATTGAAGATGTTTATTCAGCTTGAATTGGTCTCTGAAAAAACAATACAGATGCTTCCCTTTTAGAATGATCGTGAAAGGTCATTTTCCGTTCATTTAACAGAGGTCATGTAAGCCTGTTGAGATCATGTAGAAGATGATTCGGATATGAGGTTTTCAGCTGAAGTTCTGTCTGTTGTTTAATATGCAGATATGTCCATCTTTGGTCAATGTCCGGGCTATGATGATTTCTACCTGGTGGTGTGTGGCCACTGCAGTCAGGTGGTGAAACCTCAGGCATTGGAGAAGCATTGGGAGAGGAGGCACGGCCCTCTGGGTAAGCTCTATGCACACCTCCGCTCCACCCCACCACCACCTCAACAGGCAAAACCCCGTCACGGGCACACTCCGCCCTCCCACGGACACACTCCGCCTTCACATGGAACCGCTTCCTGGAGTGGGAGGAACCAGCATGTCGTCCCCCCGCGGGCATCGCCACAGTCCCCCTCCACGCCACCGCAGTTCAGACACACAAAGCCTTTGAAAGATGGATTTTGGTAAGATTTACATGTGTTCTTGTTCTGCAGTTTTCTGCTGTTTTAAATAAAGCTGCAAAGTCAGTGATTGTGGTAATGAATTGCCTTCATAAGGTGTCTTTGGGATTTACTAGTCCAGAAGTCTCTAATGTAGTCCACAGATCCGCAGAGTTTAAGTGTGGTTTGATTTTGTGGTGCTGCACAGACCAGTCGGCGAATGGCCAAAAAAAGTACCAGAAGAGCAGTTAAAAAGCATCTCTCATTAGCTCCAATGTTAATAAAGCAGCTAATCGAGGTCTTTAGGACTGCTAGAAACATTCAGGCAGGTGTGTTGGAGCAAAACTCTGCAGGTCTGTGGACCTTTAGGAACATGGATTGGAGACCCCTGTACTAGTCTATAGAAGCTGTATAATTCATATACATCTCTTTTTTTTTATTCAGGCACTCATCTTTGGAAAAGACCCCCAACTCGGGTCATTCAGAATCGTCCGTTTTTAAGCAGCCTCCACCCGTCGAACCCCCACAGTCCTCTCCTCCCCCCACTCACAGAGACCCCCCGTGGCCCCATGAAGGCCGGTCGCCCAGTCGGTCTTCTACAGAAAGACCCCAGTCCCAGAAAGGGGAAACCGCTTCAGCCCCAAACTCCTCTGGACATCTCCGTGGGCCACGAACACACAAGATCGTCTCTAGTAAGTTCCAGATGAAGTTACATTTGTATGACTACCAGAACCAAGAGTTTCATAATATACCATCCAAACAAAGCTTGATGGATTCTGATCTGTGTACATCATCCATAACATCACGGGTTTGATGATGAAACGACTCTTTCTTGCAGAAAAATGTGACCTTGACAGGCACTGTGGTGTGATGGACCCTGACAGAAAGAAAGTTTGTACTCGTCTTCTGACCTGCAATGTGAGTTTAATGCATCATTTAACCTCAAACTGTTATCTGTGTGAAATGTGCCTAACTCTGAGTTCTGTTAAAACTGCAACTTGTAACTCAGTTATTGAGCGAGTATGTGACCGATCCATTGTAAGCTTGCTAACTTGTTCCCTGAGTTCTCAGAGCAGAAGTCCTGTTTGATGGACGCAGGTTTCAGTCTATAGAGAGACAGGAAGTTAAACGGACATGACTGACAGGAAATGGGGAAGAGATTACAGGAAAAGCCTCTGTTCACTTGTGTAGCGCTGATTGGCTTCTGTTCAGTCAGTGTGAGACTGGCTTTCTGCTGTATTTAACATGTATCGCATTTATATGTGTGGTTAAGTGGATTTAAAAAGTTGAAAAGTTAAATGCAGGAGAAATGTAGCAAAATTAAAGCTTTTGGTTTTTCCTTTTTCTTCGTTTTAATATAGCTAATATAACATTTAACAGTAGATGACACATAACAATAGATGATAAACAACATTTTCTGCAGTTCTATTTGAACTGATTCACAGAAATTACTTAAATTTGTCAGTTCTAACTGCATTTTGCTGCTCAGTCGCCTCATTACTTCAACAGTTTTTCTTGATATAAAGATGGATCTTGTTCCACACAGAACCCTGAGCACAGAGTGAGAGTAACACATTTTTGCACTGTGCATTTATCAGGGTTACAACACTCATTTTAACCCTGAATTATTTATTAAAGGCGCACAATCCTTTAGAGGTTTTCCAGTGCTTGATGTACTGCAAAGCCCAAAACCAGCCGACTCCACGACAAAAGCGGCGCTGCTATTCAGTTCATATCAGTTAGAATGTGTTTTCTGAATGATATCATCAGTGTAAAAATTAGAACGTTTTCTAACTATTTAAATGTGAGTTTTGTCAAATGAAACCCTCAGTTCTTCTTCACCAGATTCATTCCATTCATCAGAGGAGGAAAGTTCAGGGCAGGAGTAAAAACTTCGATCAGCTGGTGGCGGAGCTGAAGATGAGTTCTAAAGCTCGGGAACGAGGATCTCAGGGCTCGGAGAGTTCCTCCGCTCGGTCCGTGAGCCCAGAACCTCCCAAAGATGCACCCGCACCCCCCCTCTGCCGGAGACCTCTCACAAACAGCCCTGCATTCAGGTTAGAGCAGCCCAGAGTCATTTCTGGATTTAGAGAGGGAAATAATACTAAAGGCATCCAGACTCAGAGACTGACTCTGTCTGTTTGCGCATGTGTGCGTGTGTGTGTGACAGAACACACACATTCTCTGAAACTGTAGAGGAGGAGAACTCTCATCTGGAGGATGGGAGCACATGGCCGTCCTCTCCTCTCGCCCAGTGTCACGTCTCAGGTGATGAGAGTGAAGCAGAGGCAAACGATGAGCTGACAGACTGGGCCTCAACGCCATGGCATCCCAAACCTGCCGCGGTACAGGCGAACATTATACAGTGTCATACAACATTACTGTACAACGTTACTGTAATTTTAGTAGTGAAACAATAAGTTTGACACGTTTGACACATCCTGCGACAGACTTTTGAGACTTTTTGTTTAAAGTTCCTCTGATGTTTCAGCTTTGCCCGTTCGGGAGTCATTCTCTGGGTCACGGCATCTTCACTTTTGATCGACGCCTACATCATCTGCGGTCTGCCATGAGCGTGATGGTGGAGAAGCACCTCAGTGCTCATTTGTGGAAGTAAGAACATCTGTACTTCTTCTGTTAAGTCATTATGATTGTAAGATGAGGACGTCTCACAGAAGCATGCAGGAGAATGTTCTCCTGAGCTCAAAATCTACAGTTAAATCTCACCACCACATGAAGAATACATCCATGTTTTTTGATACACATCAAATGTGTATATATCATTAATATCATTAAAGCATATTTTCATAGATCGCAGGGATATTTGTTGTACTGTCTAGCGTACACTAGTAAAATACGAATCAGCAAAAACAAAAGAGCATTAAAACAGTTTACAGTCATGAGATTTTTTAAACGTGTTTCTTTATCATGGAAAAATGTCACTATGCAAAACAATCTTATTCCCTACTGATGTTAGGGTGAAGCATGACAGGCACATGTTCTTGAGTGGTGATGTGAGTTTCCCCTGCAGGTTACTTTGCTTCATCAGGTTCTCTCGCCTTTAAATGAAAGTGCCATTTATAGTTCTGTGGTGTTTCATGCTTCAGGGTAAATCTCAGATTAATCCCTATTAGCTGAGAGCACTTCAGTCCGTAACTAAACCTTTTCCTGCTGACCAAAACCTTCTAAAGCTGCATCTGTCTAAACGTTGATCCCTCTCCGCTGTATGTGACATCTCATAATCTCTGCTTCCTCTCATACTCGCAGGAAAATACCTCAAGCATCAGATTCTCAAGTCCCTCTGAGTCCCCCAGCCAAGCCTGCCGCTGTTTCTGCTTCCTACACTTCCCAGCATTCCAAACTGAAAACAGGAAGTCACAAACCAACTTCCCTCAAGACTTCCTTTAACTCCTCCCACGGACCAGGCAAGGAGCCAAAGCTGCAAAGTTCTTCCACCAGCAAGACCTACAGTCAGTCAGAGAACTCTGGGGGTGTCCAGTCTACGACTCCCCCTTCTAGTAAACTCACTCGGGCTCCAACTCAGTCAGGCCCTGGGCGGCCCAAAAATCCAGTCAGTCGCCCCAACAAGCAACAGCTGCGCCTCAGGGAACCAGAGCGGCCGTCCTTTGTGGACGCCACTGCACTGCGAAAACGCAAAGCCTCTTCTGACGAGTCAGATGTGATCAGCCCAGACAAAAACTGTGTGGCCCAGAACAAGGGACGGCCCCTCATTAGCAAAACATCACCGTCTGCCTCTCACGGACAAACCAATGGCTCGCTTTCGCCAGGAAGCAAGCCACGCCCCCAGCTGACCCCCTCAGATGCCCACGTGCCACCCTCGTGGGCCTTTAAAAGGACTCACTCCTCAACCCACCACTCCCCCCCAGACGCTGCCCCGCACAGCCGAGCAGTGGACTCAGGACTGCACAACAGGATGACCAGCTTTGATCACAAGGCTTTGGAGAAAAAACGCAAGAACAGCAACACATCTCCCCCGTCCAAACCCCACCGGCTGCCCACCTCCCCTCATTCTGGCTTCTATCACTGGAAAGAAAGCAAAGGGGCGGGGCTCTCTGTTGGGGGGGAGAAGAAACTCAGCACACGAAAGGTAAGCGGACGATTGCGTGTATTTGTTTTTTTTTTTTAGGAAGTTTAGTTTTTACTATTTAACGGAGCTTGAAGTGTTCATTAGGTTTGTACATCATTCAGAAGTGAACAGTGAATTGCTGTTGAGTTATTGCTGCTGGTTAAGTTGTTAACTTCAAATTTAATCTCAATAAGCATACAAGATACATTTAACACTGTTCATGCCCAAAAGATGATAAAGATATGTTACTTGTTCTTTTAAAATTGCATTCAGTGATTTTAATTGTAATATTACAATAAACATCTGATTCTTTAATATTTTATTACATACTCTTGAGATCATGCTACAGTATTACACAGGCCACTGCATGTTAAATCCTGTAGAGATAATTAAGGCATGTGTATGAAGCAGTTTGCATATATTAAAAGACAAACACTAATACAGGTGTCTTTATGATGTTAATGGTTCTCTGGTCTTTTTCCAGCCAAAATTGCACCACTGAGAGTGCCAGCCTTACAAGCCACAAGAGAGCGAGCCCTGCAAACTCCAGCACACGGGACTGGACGTCGGACACCAGATGTTGACTGTTCGTGTTGTGTATTTGTGTGAGCGCATGTTTAGCTGTTATGAATGTGTGTGTGTGTGACACAAAACGAGGGGGCAAATTTCTTGGTGAATTCAGAAAATACCTCACAATCTACTGAATAATGCTGCTACGTAAATATTGTTTATAAAATGGATTAAAATATTCTTTATACTTCGTACTATGTGTTTGTTTTTTAGATTTTTTTAAATGAGTTGTTCTCAGGAAACCTGTCACGAGCCTGAAAATCCAAAGAAAAACAGCTTTTAAACAGCAAGATTTCTTTGTACCATTAAATTTTCTTGACAAATAAATACTCCCAAGCATATATTAAGTGTCATGAAAAACTATTTTTTGTTAGTGTTAAAACGGGTATTTGGTTCATCAAAGCGTAATTACGAATCCTACAATGGCGGAGATGAGCTCTCGCCACCGAACGTATCGTTTATTAATATTAATAAGTTTTGTATGACGTTTCTCCGGGATCCTCCTACGGCGAAGGCTTGCTATTGAATAGTAATTAAGTAATGCTCGCGTTTCATCGTAGCCCTCCAATAACAAAGGCACGGCTCATGAATATTAAAAAGATACGCCTTCACCGCAGTAGGATTCCCAATCAGGAAATAAATTTCCAAGTAACGCTGTCACAACAACGAAAATGGCACCCAGCAAGAATGTTTGCTGTTCCAGACGCAACTTTAATGTATCATTTGAAACCGTTTAGAAGTTAAAGTTTTATGCATAAAGTTTCGGATCTAAAGTACACGAGCTGACAATGTACGACAAGCGTTTTAAATCTCATTCGTTGAAATACTGTTTGGATTAATTGTAAATTTAGGCTTGAATATATATATATAAAAAGGATATTTTTTGACGTTAACCACAATTTTAGGAGAATTACGAGTACTGCATGTGACCAGGTCGTATCGTGCGTGTGATGGTCAGACATGGCGAGAGGCTCGCAGGTGGATGTGGAGTACAGCTCTGTTGGAGAAGGTCTGGGGATGCGGGAGTTCTGGCTGTACGTGTGGCTGCGCAGGGTGTCTGTCATCACCGCTCACATCATCTCCCTCGGTCTGGTTATCCTGATATCTATACTGTCCAGACCGGGCACAAGTGAGTTCTTTCATTTTAAAAAACATTTAATCATTACTTTTATTAATATTATATCTAACAAAAAGATTAGCAGTTCGTGTTGGCCTACATCCATTTCTAAAAGTGCATAAGAAAATAAGTTTCATGTCATTTCCGCACTGACAAATAAGTGTCATGGTAACGCATTTCAACATTTAACATGGTAAACACACGAGATTTGTTTGAAATACATTGGTTCACCATGTAAACATCATGCTTTATAATGAGTCAATAATCTGTATGTACTGTGTCGGCTTCATAGTATTTTTTAAATACTTTAAACTTGCTATAAACTCACACTTATGTTGTTTGATTCCAGGTCTATTCTCTTGGCATCCTGTGTGCATGTCACTTGGGGTAAATTGTCTCTTTACAAATGATATTATAATCCAGTGTTTTTTTTAGCCATAGGATGATGAAGTAAGGAACTATTGTTCCGCTTGTTTTCATTAACTTCTTTTTTCTGTGAAACACATTGTGTGTCTCAGTGATGTTGCCTGTGGTGGAATGAATAAAATATGCATGTTCATTAATAATGAATTGAGTGAGTGTGCTGGAACGCAAAAGCAATTGAATTAGCTTCATTATCTGTGTGTTTACTGTGGGAATAAAGTTACATTTACCCTCATTACAAAGAGCTG